>JAQZBX010059130.1:0-17591 GCA_029593785.1 Cabassous unicinctus | reverse complement strand
AAGCCAGTCTCTTGGTCACAAACTCTCAGTTTCTGTTTATCTATGAATATTCTAAAGTCACCCTCATTTTTGAAATACAGTCTTGGTTAGCAGGTTTTCTCTTTTGGTATCTTAAATATATCATACCACTGTCTTCTTGCCTCCATGGTTTCTGATGAAAAATCAGCACTTAATCTTATTGAGCATCCCTTGTATGTGATAAATCACTTTTCTCTTGCTGCTCTCAGGATTCTCTCTTTATCTTTGGCCTATGACATTCTGATTAGTATGTGTATCGGAGTAGTTCTATTTGGATTTATTTGGATGGGAGTACGTTGTACTTCTTAGACATGAATATCTATGTCCTTCAATAGGGTTGGGAAGTTTTCTACCATTGTCTCCTCTAATATTCCTTCTGCCTCTTTTCCTTTCTCTTATCCTTCTGGGACACCTATAACATGTATGTTTGCAGATCTCTTGCTGCCATTTAGTTCCCCAAGTTCTTGTTCATTTTTTTTCCTTTCTTTTCTTTATCTGTTCATTGTATGTTTACTTTTGGAGGCCCTGACTTTTGGCTAACTGATCATTTCTTCTGCCTCTTCAAATTTGCTATTATATGCCTCCAGTATATTTTTAATTTCATTTTTTTGTGCCTTTCATTTTAAGATTTTCTATTTTTCTATGTATGATTTCAAATTCTTCTTTGTGGTCACCCAGTGTCTTCTTAGTCTCCGTAATCTCTTAATCCATCTCATTGAATTTTAAAGAATTTTTTGAACATCTATAATTAGTTGTCTCAACTCTTTTATGTTATCTGTAAGCTTAGTTTGTTCCTTCGACTGGATCATATCTTCTCCATTTCTTCTTATGGATTGTAATTTTCTATTGGTGTCTTGGCATCTGATTTACTTGATGTATTTATTCTGGGCTGTGTTTGTCTCTTTAGTCTAGGGCTTCTTATTTGACTGGGTTTGTGCTACAGCCCCTCTTTGATACTTGGTTCAACTTAATTTGGAACTTTATAGTGGCTCGTGTTTAGACAATCTGAATTTTTTTCAGCTCTTTTTCATCTGTTTCTTGCCCTTTCTCCCTTGCTGGTTATGGAGTAGTAGCCGAGGATGTGGTGGGTACTGTAAGCAATGGAGACTGAAGCTGCCCTAATTGCCCCAGGAATCAATGAAGCTTCTCCCACCTTTCACCCCTGCCTGGGGTGGGGATGGAGCCACCAGTATACACAACAGTCTTGTACATATGAACCAAAAGTGACTACACTTGCCTGAAGAGGCTTAGGGAGTACTGCTCCTCCTCCTCTGTGTCACGGTGGGAACGGAACCACAAATGTGCCCAACAATGTAGTCCGTGCAGGCTGACAGTGACTGTAGTTGCCCAGAGTGGCTGAGGGAGCACTATCCCTCCTTCTCCTTGATGGAGGCAGGGATGGAGCTACAGATGTGTCCATGTGGGCCAAAAGCAGCTGCAGTTGCTTGGAGAGGCGGTGGAAACACTGCCCCCCCCCCATTCTTTGGGGGCGCAGGGATGGACCCACAAGTGCCCAGCAGTTTAGTCTATGTGGGCTGAAAGTACCAGCAGTTGCCTGGCTTTGCTGAGGAAATAGCGCCTGCACTCCTGTCCTATTGGGGGCAGGGATGTAGCCACATGGGTGGCCAGCAATCCAGTTTGTGTGGACCAAAAATGGCTACAGTTGCCCAGAGAGGCTGGCACAGGTTCCTTCAGCTTCCTCCTTGCCAGAGTCAGGAATGGAGGCCAGTCTAGAGCAGCAAACCGACCTCGGTGGAAAGAAGTTGTCCCTACCATCACTGTGATTTTCAACCAGCCCTGCTTCTCCTCATGTCAGGGGCAGAGTTAAGGCTACCAGCCTCTTTTTTACTTGGACAGGTTCAAATTTTAGCTGTTCTTAGGATTGGACTTTAGCCCATTGAATTTGCTAGTCAGTAGCTGAAGTCGGTGCCCAACTGTTTCTTTCTCTCTTGTTTTTGGGAAATGGAGTTTCCCACTCCAGCCAGGGAATAGCTCCCAAGGTGCTTTGTGCCAACAGCAGGGGATGGGCATTAGTCTCCATGGCGTGGAGTATTCACAAATCTTCGCTGCAGATGGGCAGTTTCCTCCTTCCATTCTTCCAAGGATGTTGCAGGATGCTTTTCTGATCTCCTGAGCCCGCAAAACAGCTGATTTAGATAGCTCTGGCTGATTACTAACTGCACTGTAGGATGAGCTGACTCTTGGAGTGCCCTACTCTCCTCCAATCTTGCCCTTGTCTTATAATATTTTGTTTAAAACTGGACTTTAATATGACACTTCTGGAAATCAAGTCTATCTTTTTATACCACCCCCCCTCCCGCCTCCCAATATTTGTTATTCTTGCTCTTTGTTGATGTTGTTGTCATAGCTGTTTGTTTAGTGACTTTCCTGGACTAATTCTGTAAAGTCTGTATTCTTTGTTGTGAGTGGTCATTGAAGTCTCTGCTTGGGTAGCTTAGTGGTTATCCAATGATCTAGTGATTGGACAGAGAATTCCTTAAATACGTGGATCCAATAATTCTACCCACTTTTTCCAAGGAGCTCTGAGTGCATATTGGGGCATGCCTTCAATGCTCAGCAGTTTACTTTACCTTAACCTTCACTTCCTAGCTACACAGGACCTCAAGGTCAGCCAGAAGTGAGAGATTATGGTCTTCTCATATCTTTCATAAGCATGCATATATCCTTACACATATATGTGGTCCTCTATATTCCTAGGATTATGTCAGAGTTTTTCAAAGCATCATATGGACATCTCATTTTCCAGCGTTTCCTTTTAGGTTTTTGACTCAGCTTCTTATTTGCCCTAACTAATATAATCACTTTAGGCAGCTATGATGTTAAACATTTGCTGCTGTTTTCAAACATGGCTTTGTGGAAAGTGTGCTTTCATTGAGTGAGATTTGATTCAGATCAAATAAAAAACAAGCCATGCAAATGGGGGTTTCCAGGAAATATCAGACATGTCAAATAATGTCAGTTCTCTGAGAATAGTGTTTTAAGGGAGCTTCATACCTGTTCTGCCTCCTCCAATGGCTGCTAGGTTGCTGGTTCCACTGTGATTGGGAGATGTTGACTTCCAGTGCTGCTCCAGAGCAGGGGAGAGGATGGTGTGTATGGCAAGTCGAAATGCCACAAAGCTCTTACTGAAATTCAGTCATTTTTCTTGCCTGAATGCTTCTCAGATTGTTGCAGACTTCTGATTATTTTTCAGAGTTCTGAAAAAAAAATGGTTTTGACAATTTTTTCCAGTGTTATTACTCTTTTGAAAGAGCATCTTTTTGGAACTCCTATCCTTGCCTGCTGATACTTAGTATCTTTTGATAAATTGAACTTTTTAATTTTAATGAAGTCCAGTTTATCTATTTCTTAGTTTATGGTTAGAACTTTCTGCCATCCTTGCTTTGTTTCAGTTTTAGGAGACAGCATTCACTCTTTCACCATAATGTATGATGTTAGCTGTAGACCTTTCATACATACCCTTTATCAGATTGAGGAGATATTTTTCTTTCTGGATTGTAGAGAGTTTTATTATTATTTTTTTTATTTGCAAGCAGGATTTCAGGACACATAAAAGCATGAGAAGCTGGATAGTGATAAGTTAGTTACTGGAAGGCAAGGAAAAATGGAAAGAACATATATACCTACAGGCCAATCTGGAAGGGATGGCTGAAGCCATATAATGGTAGTGTGAACAAACAGGACTGGAATGAAAAGATCTGATTTCTTTTCCTGGCTCTATTATAAAACTAGCTATTTTACCTTAAATAAAGCACTTCACTCTTTACCTAGGCCTCTGTTTCCTCATCACCAAAATATGAGATTATGCTCTTGCAGTGGTTTGAACTATTCTTTCTAGCAGTAGTTCTCTCTCTCCCTTTCTCTCTGTCTCTCTCTTTACTTCTCTCTCTCTCTCTGTGTCTCTCTCTCCAGGCAAAACAAAGGTTGGTAACACTGAGATACATCAATTCTTGTCAGTGACTTGTCTATGGCTTTGAGGACATAGTAATTTGATTTCTGAGAGCCAACTTGATCTCAAGGAGAATTTAGAAGAGTTTCAAATATGATTAAAATATTTGACATCAAGAAAACAAATTCTAATAAATTTTAAAGGATTGAAAAAAAGAAAAAGCTTTCAAAAGTATGTGAATAATAAGAAATGTGAGAAGAAATTGATGAGTCTGAACTTCCTTTGTCAGGAAAGAGAAGGCTGAGATTTAGATTGGTTTTATACTAATTATGGATTAGTGCACTAATACAACCTTTCTGCTGCTCTCTAGTCTCTGGGTGCCTTAAAATCCCTTTTCTCCAATACCACATGCTCTTGATTTCTTTAGCTTAATAGTAATTCTGGAAATCAGGTAGTTGTGTGTTCCCTAACCCAACTTTTAAGTAGACTTTTGCTAAGTCTATTCATTTGAACACTGGGGTGAAATCTGTTTTCTGTCAGGCCCCTCCCCTCACTGATACAAGGAGAGTGGCAGTGCTTTTTCTCAACACCTAGGTATGCTGTTGGGTCTGTCTGTAAACCTAGCCATTATGCCTAGTAAAGGCCTTAAAGCACAATCTCTGACCACAATCTCCCTTCCCCCATGTATACTTACAATTTACAACTATTCTTTCTAGCTGTAGTTCTCTCTGCTTTGTTTAGGCAAATTACTTTAACTTATTTGTATGTCATTTGACTCCATTCCTTTGGGTCATGCAAGCTTTTTCTTTTCCTTCTTTTTTTTTTTGAGTCCCTTTTGAGAATGCAGATGATACTCTGGTGAAGGACTTACCCTAAACTGCTTTCAGTTGCACTGGGTGATCTATTCAGTGATACAATCAGTTGAGCAAGATCTTGGTTTAGAAAACACAGATGCTAGGGTGATGGCAAATTGCAGGGGGGAGGGAGCAGTGTGTTAGTAAGGAAGACGGGGAGGGAGGCTACAAAGCTAATGTCTCCCTCTTGATAGTTTTACTGGAAACAACCTTGTGGAAATCTAAATCCTTTCCGCTAAAGTTTCTCTGAATTCCCAGAGAGCTTATATTCTTAAGGTTATTTCTGTTCCCAAGCTTATGTTTTTTCTAAATTTCCTCAATTTTGGATGATCTTTCTATACCAGTAAAGTCTGTTTTGTATTCATTGACTTAGATATAAAATTCATCTCCTTTTTCAATTTCCACATTTATAAAAGCCCACTCATTTAAAGCAAAGAGTTGACTTTCCTCTAGATTTAAGTGCGAGTGGGAAATATGGAGGAAGGAGACAAAGGATGTGTTTCCATTACAGGAATACAATAGCTTCCAAAAAAAAAAAAAAAACAGCAGGCAGATTTTAAGATGTCCTTTAGCCATTCCATCATGAAGGCATTTCACTGGTCACTTTCCATTGCATATCCTGGTCTTGTACTATGTTGTGGATCTTTCTCTCCCTCTCTCTTCTTTGTCCCTTCCATTTTTTCTCTCATTCTCCCTTCTAGATGGAGTGCATAGCAGTGGAGCCTTTGGAGCCAGACATCTGAGCTCCAATATTTGCCTTATCACGTATTTGCTGTATGGCATATATAAATTACTTAAACTTACTTTCTAATGTCTGCTGCCTCATCAGTAAAATAAGCAGGATAAAATTATCTCTTCCATAAATTTGTCATGAATATTAGAGGAGTGTGGTGGATGCTGTGGTGTGATGCTCACGTTTCCTTGGGATCCTCCTGCTGGTTTCCCCCACTGCCAGGAGTGTTGACTGCTGAAGATCTAAGGCTGAGTCCCTCCCCAGGGACTGCTCCTTTCGTAAGAGGGTCTTTTGCTCATGGTTATACTCTTGCCAGGGACTGCTTATACCCAAAGATGAGTTGATGTGGAGGTTCAAAGTCTGTCTCAATTTGGGACAACTCTGAAGGGCTCCAGAAAGGCTCCAGAACTTCTTGTGAGATCAACTCAGGCTTGTGTTGCAACTGTATCACAGTTCAGCTTCTCATTTTGCCAGGCCTCACTCCCTCATAGGTGTTTCCACAAGCATTCTCCAATAAACCTCCTGAAAATTTCTGGCTCAGAGTCTGTTTGCTGAGAAACCCAATATAATAGAAGTTGATTAAAAGGATCCATACGAGGTACCCAATAAAATGATATTGCTTGGAGGAGTAAGATCATTTATTTGAGATTTTCCAGAATATTCCTACAGCTAGGGATACCACACAAGGAATTCTCACTAATAGTTTGAACCATGGATAGTGAGAATAAAATTATCCTAAATTTTGACAAAGGGAGAATGGTTTTTTGTTTGATTTTTAAAAATGTTATTATGTTGGAACATATTCAAATTAGCCTGCTCCAATAAAAGCAGAACCTTGTTACTTGGTAATATACTATCACCTGGCACTCTAGGGTACCTAATTTTGTGGTCTCTATATATTTAATTAATGATCCGAACTGTTAGAGGTGCTGACAGTTTATAGCCCTGTAAGATTAGAGATTAACCTGTAAAAAGCTAGTATGTTATTAATTTATAGACCAAAAGAGAAGTTAATGTCACAGGGGTTAAGGTCTTATTAACCTGTAGAAAGTTAATCAGTCTTACATCTAATTTTGCAATCTTTTTAGGCATTTCTTTCCTGCATGCCCATTATAAATCTCAATTTCTTATATATACCCTGAGTTTACATTTCTCTTTCCTGTTGGTTACTTCATTAATGAGTTAAGTAAAATCTTGTCAGATGCACACTTTGTATGTGTAGGACAATGTTGCTTTTAACAGAGGTTTTCCATTGGGATGTGTTTCTGTTTTAGGATTATTGGTTTCTGAAGGATAGCATTATGGTAGGAAGGGTACCCACAGTTTCATGGGGGCAATTGGAAAGAGATTTCAATATTTTTCAGTTAGCTTACCCCTATCATACTTTGGGTCTTGTTTTGAAGTATGATTACTTTTCCTCCATTCCCAAGGATTTCTTTTCCCTTCAAAGAATACCTTAGGGAGAAGAATGTAATTAACTGCTGAAAGAATCCCAGTTAAGACATCTCATCTTGTTTTATAATGAGGTCTATTGCCATATCCCAACACCAAGCTCATACTAGCCTTGCCTTATAGATGTGGTTATGATGAATTATGCTTGGAAAATAAATCTTGGTTAACAGAGGAGTTCACAAGTTCTCAGAAGGGGCATTTAGCAGTCAATCTTGACAGATTTAAAGAAATGCCTTTCTGGTATTGCATTTATATGCATGAATGTAATTAATTAAATAATTCCAATGACACTTGGATTGCATTTTTTAAATGTTGGTAAATTTGTTTAAAGGGAGAATGTGGTGCTTTTTAACTTTATAGCAGGAAAGTAGGCAAGGCAGGAAGATGAATGATTCTGTTGGCAATCATGGAATTATTTCGCCTGACCAGAAGAAGAATCTTCTGTTTGAATAACCCCCTTGAACTGCCAACACAGAGTAGAAGCTTGTTAATCGTTCATTGAGTGAAGAGAAGTGTCTAGGGAGCTTGGAATATTTAGGAACAATCAAATAAAAAGCCCATATTTATTCAGAGATTTATCATGTGCCTAACTGCTTCAGTTTGCTAGGCTGCTGAAAGCAGATACCATAAAATGGATTGACTTTTTTAGCTTTATTAGCAAAATGGGAGTTTATTAGCTTACAAGCTTACAGTTTTGATGCTGAGAGAATGTCCAAATCAAGGCATCATCAAGGTGATGCTTTCTTCCTGAAGACCAGCCAACTGCCAGTGATCCTTGGCTTCTCTGCCATATGGCAAGGCACAAGGTGGTGTCTGCTGGTCTCTCCCTTCTTTTTCGCATTTGATTGGTTTCAGCTTCTTACTTTCCTCACTTTCTCTTTATTTGTCTGAATTTCATTCGCTTATAAAGGATTCCAGTAAGAGGATTAAGACCTACCCTGAGCCATGCCTTAACTGAAGTAACCTCATCAATCAGTCTTACTTACAATAGGTTTATACCCACAAGAGTGGATTAACTTTAAGAACATGATTTTCTGGGGTACATACAATTCCAAACCATACTAGCTTTGGCTAGATAATGTGGGGCATGTGTATAAGAGCATAATAATATCAGTAACCATTTATTGTGCTTACTACATGCCACGCATTCTGCACACATTTCTTTTAATTCTCTCAACTACTCTGAATAGGATGCTATTGTTCTTATTTTACTTATAAGGAAACTGAGGCTAAGAGAAGTCAAACATCTTGACCACATTAAATGCTAAGGTAAGGAGTGTTCTTACCCTCTGTACTCTAATGACTCCCAAACACAGCCTCTCTCTAGTTAGAAGCTTTCATTCTTATTGTGTAGATAAGATATTTATAATTGAGGCAATTAGAAGATTAGACAGTATAGTAAAAGGCTAATTGTGTGGTATGTCCCTTTCTCTCTATATATATGTGTGTGCTGTCAGCATATCATAAAAGTGTGGTAGTGTAATGGTTAAGTATATACAATCTGGAATTAGGTGCCTGAATTTAAATCTCACTTTGATCACTCCTTTCTCTGTGACCTTGGACTTGTAGTGTAAACATTTTGTGCTATAATTTCTTTATTATAAAATAGGGATAATAAAAGTACCTTACTGATTGTTGTAAAACTTAAAACAGGCAGAATGAGTCAGTGCCTGGCAGAATGTGTTTCCTCCTAGAATATAAACGTCACAAAGGCAGTGATTTATGTCCATTTTTTTCATTCATGTTTCCTACATATCTAGAACATTGCTTGGCATAAAATTGACTTTCAATAAATGCCTTGTTGAATAAATGAATGTATTTCAATATGTAAATACCTGGGATTAATCACATTAGCAGACATGATGAAGTAGTCGTAAGCTTGCCACATATATGCAGAAGAGGTTTTCATAACTGAGAGGTTTTTTAATATACTGATTCTCCATCTCCACTGCAGGCACAGGTCTCCAAAGCTGCTGGGGAATCACAGCTACAAATACTTGCATTATTCTTAATACAGGCACAGATTCAAATACCAAATACAGAGTTAGGATCTAGGCTTAAATAATTACACAAAGTTAGTTCCCCTACATAAATCTTTGCTGGAATATTTGAAATTGGTGTGGGGTTTTGGGCAATTTTTTACTGTATGGACTATCATTATCAATGCAGGCAGTTTGTCTAGATCAACTAAAAAGCATTGTGGACTGCTCTGAATGTAAACTTAGTACCTACACAGTGTAGAGGGGGAAAACACACCAGCATAAGCACGGTGATTAAGATCTCTCTTTTGGCACTTGGGAAATTAAAATGAAGTATAGGGCAACTTTTTAGACAGTTGACCCCGATTCTGATTCTCTGGTCCTTCTCCACTAGCAGGCTGGATACCAAGAGCTCTCTTTTATCATGTAAAATCACTTGAGATGGAGTTGGCAAGATGGGGTTGGATAGAATATGGGAGCCATTTAAATATTTAGTCAATGTAATCAGAGATAATTGAGAGAAATTTGCAGAACGGGCAATTTATTAGGGGGTATTCTGGCTAAGCAACCACTATTTAAAAAATATTTTGGCATAATTCTTTTTCAATTCTGCTGATGAGTATATGCTGAATGTTTTCTTCAATAAATAAATTGTAAAAATATTAAAACCCATTTACCCTTTGCAAATGTTGCAGCACTAGGAATCCATTCTAATGACCGCAACGCCATTCTGATGTCTCTTAGGCTTCTTTGCACTGGATTCTACCTCTATTGCCTTTATCTTTAAAGAGCTGCTTTGAAGGATTTCTGGTCCTCTCAAGGAAGAATATCACTGAAATGTAAGGCCTGGGATAATAATTCAAATCATCCTAATCAGATTTTTCATCCCTTGATCTAATCAGCAAGCTGTTATGCTTGGCTTCTTGGTCAAGTTCATTCATTAACTCAGAGAACATTTATTGAATATGTGCTGTGTCTGCCCCTGGGTTAGTATGTAATAAGATTAATAGATGAATGGAGCCCTGTCCTTTAAGAGTTTATAGTCTTATTGAATGAAATGAAGGAAATAATAGAATGCTATTTAAAATGTATGATGGCTTTTATACTTTAAATATGTTAGAGGTCTTTCATGTCAGGTAATTGACATGCACTGTGACTTCATGCTCTTGAAACTGTGCATTATAGAACATTTTCTTTGCATATCTACTTCACAGTTAATATTGCAGTTCTTTGAAAAGATTCTTTCATGATTATAGTCATCCCCTACAAAGTGCTGTTGTGAAATTAATGGAAAGAATCATTGGTATTTCAGGTTTTGCAGGCTATGGGCTTGGGAGGGTTCTGAGTAGGAGGAAAGATTGAGAAGTAGAAAATGTATTGGTTTTTTTATTGGAGCAAATTGTAGTATAAAGTCCCCTGCTCCCCCACCTTCCCACACATGAAGTTCTATCAGACTCTTAAATATTGTCTTCCACAACCAAGACAAATCCAAATAGCAAAATAATTTACACTAATTTTATTTGAGGCCTGAGAAACAATGAAATTGCTTTCTTATTTTGGAAGGGAATGTGTGTATATATGTGTGTGTGTGTATATATGTGTGTATGTGTATAAGCTGTCAGAAGAAGAAGAATTTTCTTCCATGGTTATTTAGGAGAATGGAAAGCTGTAATCAGAAGCACCCCTTCCCCCAGTGCCTATAATTATTTTTTCTATTCTCTTTCTTATGTAATATCCTTTTGTAAGACCTTTTTATCTTCCAAACTGGCAGCCACTTTGATGTTTCTTACTTATATTTCCTCTTAATTAATGTTTATATGTGTAGTAGATATACAATTTTCTTCTAATAACGTTATATAAAACCAACCTTAAATTTGCATCCACAATGAGGAATAAATAATCAACAGCAGCACTCATTTAAACGTTTCTATTCATAGGCTAGAAAAGAGTATAATTTGACTGTATCTTCATTGCAGGGCTTAGCCAGGGTTGAATGCTTGTACATCTCTTATAACCACATTGCTCTTCCATAGACACGTGCATTCCTTGCATCTTAATTTGATTATTTGAGTAATTTGCCCCTCCTGGCAGTCTTAATTAGGAAGAGCAATCAGCTTGTAATAGAGTCTACAGCTTCTGATAAGTTAAAATAATTTGTTCTGTGGTTTTCACTGGTGCCTAACAGTAGCATTTTATTTCCTTTTTTCCCTGATCACAACTGTGTGGTGCTGTTCATGAAAAGACGAAAGATTTATATTTTTCTCACCCAAGATTCAGTTATTCCTTAACTGTTCTAACTAAAGCTTTGTGATGAAGCACTGTTCGGTATTTTTTTTTTTGTCAGAACACTTAAATTTAGGTATGGTGACTGTTATGGAAACAAAGGTTGAAACTGAAGATTCCAACCACACGGAGTTCTGGCTTTCTTGTGATGAAAACCGTGACTCAGAATCACCATACAGAACCCTTCAAAAGGGGAGAAAAGCCCTACCAAAAATGCTAGAGAATTTCCTTGTAGTTAGATGGAGAAGAAAGGTTGGGGGATGGAGGATACTCATGTTAGAATCATCCACTGTTCTTTCCTTATTTCTCAGTGATACAGGATATGCTTTGGGGTGAGAGGGCCAAAATTGATGTTGTTAATTATTTGCCTTGATGAAAGTGAGGAAAGAGAATGGTGTGTCATCACACTGTCTTCATCCTTGTAGTGACTCTTTGGGGAGTTATATAAAGCTAGTACATTGCTTGCTGCCCAGTGGGAGCTTTTGAAAGTAGGCTACCAGCAAGCTTGATATGATCACTTCTAACTAATGAAGACCTATCCACTATTTCTGGGACTTCCTGTGTAAGAATATGAGACAGCAAAAAAAAAGGGCTGGACAGTGACTGAGCTCACAGACATACTTGGTAATTGATAAGATAGCTGCACAATCTAGGATTCTTTTCTGGAAAATATTCAGACTTTCCTCTGGTTTGGGGGGCCACTGTTTATTGTGATCAGTTTTTCAAATTCCTTTTCTGAATGGAGCGTGCAGACATTAATGGACAAGACAGAGAGATAGCTGCCTTTTAGGGTCCAATAAAGCTTTTAAATTCCACTCTAGTTAAAAAGAAACAGCCTTTTCCCTTACTCCTTCTCTCTTGTTGGAAGTGAAATTTCCTTCCTTTCCTTGTTCCTCTGTATAGTGAGATGGGTGAAGGAATCTGAGGGTCTGAGACTCCCTGGGATCCAGTATGTCTGCAGGTCCAGTGTCAGAGCTAGCAGATTCTTACCACAAGTTCATGTCATATGAGACAAGCTGCAGAGAGCCAACTGGAGATTAAGTAAAGAATCAAGTTTCTTACGTTTTCCTTTTGCTCTCTCCCCAACTTATTTATACCAATACAGAAAAGGTTGAAAACTTTAGCACATAGAAGGAAACACGTGAGGAAAGTGTGCAATGCAAATTCCTGTGCCTCCCCCTCAGATTGATTCAGGTCTCAGAACTGCAGCTTGAGAAGATCCACCTGACTCTAATTCAATAATTCTCAGACCACACTTACATAAACCATGGAGACTAAGACCCTGTCCCTTCCAGGGGGCCACTAAGTTAATTTAACGCACAAATCAACACTAAAACATAAGCTCAAGGCCCTTTTCTGACATATTTGATGGGGCTGTTCAGAAATTGAACTTCTGTTATTCATGATGAAGACACAAGATCTCCTTTTCTCTCCATTGTGCTCTTCTCTCTCCTACCTTCCCTTTGCACAGCAATAGCTGTATTTGCTCTTTAGAGTAAATGCTTTTATTTCTTATCTTTGCAGGCCAAGGTCCAGGCTGGCTATCTCAACCTCACTTGATTTATTCCATTCTTTCTGACCTGAATTTTTGTTATTTATCACCCAACAAACCTAAAATCTAACCAGTGTGTCTTGCTTTTCTTTTACCATGGACCTTAAGATGTTGGTCAGTTAGGATTTGCAGTTTCTTGGCAGACACAAATCTGTCTTTTACCATTTAGAATCTCAGGCTATCTGTTGTAAATCCTCTGCTGGGTTAGGAAGGATGCTCTTTAGAGGAGCAAGAGTGAACTTTGACCTGTAACCAAGTTTGGAAAATATTTTGCTGGGAAATGGAGGGATTTTCTCCGAAGACCTCAATGAACCTGCTTTTCATGATTTTAAAATTGTCCAGGTATTGTGACTGTCCTGAGCCCTCGTTCCTTTTCTGTAAATGGAGAGGTTTGCATTTCTGTCCTCTACCCTGAATAGAGGTTTGCATTTTAATTTCAAGGCCTTTGAGCAATATTTCCCCAAAGTGGCCCCCTAAATCTCCTTATGTTTTGAGACCTGCCACTGTCTATGTTCACCAAGCACTTTAAACAGGTCATTCCATCACACGTGTAAAGATTTTCAGATGTGTAAGACTAACTCAAGCATTGTTTCTACACCATGAAAAATGCTGAGCTTTCTGTTACTTTCTGATGTTGGTTTTCCTTGTATTTCTTTCTCCTTGCTGCAGGAAAGCAATCTCCCGGACCGGCCTTCAACACTTGGCTCCTGCACATCCCCTCAGCCTCCCTATGGCAAATGGTCCAGCGAAGGAGCCCAGAGCGACTCTGGACTGGAGTGTAGGTTTCAGCTTTTGCTCTTTTTTTACATTCCAGGCACTTCATGTCCTCCTGTTCTTTATATTCCCTCCCCAACTCAAAGGTGATGGCTCTTGTATCAGCCAGTTGGGTATATTAGCAGATTGATTACATTTTAACCAAAACATATTCACAAAAGCTATTAATTTAATTTGAAGTTTGCAGTATGAAATTCCTAAGTCAATTAGAAAACATTTATTGAATGTCGTCAATGAGTCAAATTCTTGGCAAAAGAAATCTTTAATTGTGGAATGAAAGGCTCTGTCCCTTCCTGAAGGAAGTTAAAGCATCAGCTTAAAAATTCTTTTCTTCCCATATGAAATGCTGAAGAGAATGGAATGGTGGAAGAAAGGAGAGATTTATTTTTTAGCAAATATGCCATGATTTAACTCCTTTCTCCTTATAACAGTACTCTCTCTACTCAATCACATACTTATTCACATCCCTATTTTATATTCTGAACACATGCCAGTAACTGCTGCTTGTGTTTATGAGTACCTGGCAAAGTACTGCACTTAACTGAAATGCAACTTCTTCTTTGATGGAGGTATTGGCGTACTGAGAGTGCTCAGATACCACCAAACATGAGGAAGTAGTGTTCAGGATGAATGTTTCTTCCCTGGACTTCCTCTTTATTTCAGGACAGTTATTTGATAAACTCTTAAATCATAATAAAGTATAGAATATATTTACACCAGGGTATACCTCCAGTGTTTACATAATTAAAAAGTCTTAAATGTACAAACAGATCAATAAATTCAAAGAGGGCATGCAAGGATCAGTGATGAGAAGGTGTTATGAATCAAGCACCCAACATCAGTTTAATATTCAGATGGCCCAAAGAATCCTCTGATCTAAAGTTGCAGGAACCTATTGGAGATGTTAATAAGATATAGTTAAAATCATTTGGTTAGGACATTCATTATCCTTTTTCTGTCCCTTGTGTGATATTAGTCAAGTCATTTGATTTCTTTCAGCTTCAGTGTCATCTGTAAGTGGTTGTTATTAGGATCAAATGTGGCAGTGTGTGTGAAAGTTCTTTATAAATTGTGCAGCCATGTGCACATTTATTTATTTGGAAATAAATAATAGATGAATCCATTAATTAATTGAGCATATAATGAGCACCTATTCTGTGCTAGAACCTCCTATGCTAGTACCATGGATCCAGAATCTGTTAAGATACAGATTCTCCCTTCAAGGATCTTATAGTCCAGTGGGGAACAGAAAATAAACCAACAGTTAAAATATCGGGTGATGATACCTAGAGTAGAGGGGTGCAGAGGTGTCACTGGAATGTGAGGAAGGACATCCCATCCCTATTTGATGTTGAAGGTGGTTTTCAGAAAATCTTTTTAAAAAGAGTTGTCTTTCTTGAGCTGAGCCTTGGCTGGAAAGAAGTTTTATTTTCTGATCCCTGTAAAGAGATACGCAATTTTTAACAAAATGGTATTTTGGCTAGTGGTAGAAGGCTGCAGTACACAGTAGGGGAAGAGTAAGTAGGAAGGTAGGTCTAAGGCTGGGTACATGCATAGCTGTCCTTTTTTCCTCTCTCTCCTCCCCTCTTGAATTCTGGGCTCCTTGTCATGGTAACCTGTTGGGATTATGGCATGGCAGGAAACGCTTTGGAAATATTTGATGATGGAATAAAAACTGAAAGCCTTATCTGATGACACTATCTGAAAGCTTTTTTAGAGAGATTATGTGTAGGTAGTTACAGAATGGGACTTTTTGAAAGAAACATATTTGAGGGCTAATCCTAGTATTAGCAAACAGAAGCAAAATAATGACCAATACTACAATTCTTTATTAAAATCATGTAAAACATTTGTTTCAGAAGAGAGGAAGAAGCAGATCATTAAAAACATTTCAGTGACTTTTTTTTGCTAATACTTTAGATACTTACCTTTCACTATAAAATTTTTGACTTTTCCTAACAAATATGCTTTTTGTCATTTTCATTTATATAACATTAGTTTGACTTTCTGCTCAAGTAATTTTTTTGTTCTGTTTAAAATTTAAGAACAGTCTTCTGGTTTGACTTATCTCTGCCATATTCCTTTATCCTATCCCTTTGTTTGATTTCCCTATGGAAAAGCAACATGTCTCCTTATCTCTCACTACCAGCCCACTCCTCTTGACTAAATGTGTTAAAATGATTAGTCCTTACTTATTTAATATTACTATTTATTGAGCAATGATTTGGCTTGGAGCCTCTAGAGATTTTCCAAATGGGGAAGAGGGTAGTAATAATTAAAAAAAAAAATAGAAAGAAGAAAGAGAAATTCCAATTCCTTGCTTTTGATGAGGTAAAGGACCTGAACAGTGGTTAGTGATCCTTCTGAGGGTCGTGAACCCCAGTGGCAGAGCAGGGGTGGAGCATGGCTGATGAGAGCCAACCTTGGCCCCATCCCACCCTCTTTGACTCTGTGGTTGAAATTCTCTTTGCTCCATTCCCATACCCCTATGGCACAGGGTATGAGGGTCATTTCAGAGGCCTATAGAACTGTGATCCTCTGACTGTCACCTCTACTCATGTTTCACTGGGGAGAAAACAGATGCAAAAGCTGTGCATTGAGGGACCAAAGTTGCAAGGCAAGTCAGGGTGAACCTGGAATTAGGATCTTAGTCTTCAAGCTTCTACTTACTATGGAATCTCCAAAAGGCCCTGTTCTGACTCTTGGAAATATGCCAGAGTCATTCCAAGGGTAGAGTTGTTTCCTAAATATTCTTTTGAATAGGGCTTTGAGAAGTGGTGTGCTTGTGGGGTGCCTGAGATGTGGATGAGCACTGATTTAGTGAGCCTAGATTGTAGGTAATTGCACATTTCGATGGGTATACTATTGTAGAACCAAATTAATGTTTTTCAATTTTTTTCAGTTTCATTTTCAAGGCCCTTGATTAGATTTCAGGCTACTTGAAGGGAGGGACACTGTCTTCTGCTTGTTTTCTCTTCACAGTGGAGAATATCTCATTATATGCCTAGCAGCTGCTTGATAAATGATTTCAGAGGACTGATTACAGCTTTTCTGCTCACTCAGAGAGAAGGGGACATTGGACTGGAAATTGACAGGCACTCAGATAATTTCCAGTTCCTGACAGGCTTGATATATACAACTCCAAAGCCTTCTTGGAAAACAAATGGATTTATGCAGGTTGAATCCCAAGAAATTCTTTTCAAATTTCCTTCCAAGTACAATGCATTGTGCTAATTCTTAAAGCACACACCTTTATTCGACATGTCCACTCTTCCCAATGGCATCCTTTTTTTGCATGCATGATGAAGTCCACAGCAGCTGCTCACTCTGACACTGGATGCCATGCAGTTTTATCAGCCAACCCAGTTTTGGGGGAAACAAGCTAAATTACTAGAAAGAAAGGAAGTGGTGCTCAAAAAGGAAAAAATACATTTTCGTCTCCTGGGCTGGACTCCAAGTTCCCAGTTTAGAGTGAGTTAACCCATTTAGAAGTGTGTCTGTTCCACAGATAATGTGTGCCTTCTCTTAAATGTCACATGCTTTTTCTGTAATGGAGACCTAATTTGTATATAGAAGTCTCTTCATTTTTTTTTAGTTTTGTAGCTGAGTGCAGAGGAGGTGGGTCTTTATTCTGTTCTCACTGCTTTCTAATGTATTTTTTGCACATTTTACTGCCTAAAGCAACCCTCACAACAGTAGTGGAAAAGCCATCAAGTCTTTCTTAAAGGATAAGTTGGTTTTAAAACCACCGTCTTTTATTTCAATTCTTTTTGCCTCCCTCTTCAAGACTTCCTCCAATACCAAGAGCTGTGGGAAACAGAGCCTTAACACAAACAAAGCCAATCCTAAATCCAGACCAACTGTCCTTTCCTCTAATTGATGATGCTAAAAAAGAAGTGAATGTGCCACACTATTGAAGGATGTTTGTGTGGGAGCGTGTAGGAGGTGTGGGGAGTGGGGCATGTAGGAATCCCTATATTTTTGTGTAAAATGTATGTAATCTAATTATCTTTTAAAAAAATAAAGATGATATGAT
>JAQZBX010059129.1:0-17593 GCA_029593785.1 Cabassous unicinctus | reverse complement strand
GAGTCAGGAGCTCATTCCGCCTTGTGTTGGGCGGGCTCCTTTCGGGAGAGGATCTGAATTTTTAAGGAGTGGGAAGGGGGAATGCAGAGGAAAGGGGGTGGCTGGGGGGAATGGGAACCAGATGCCGAGGAAGGGCACGTTTGGAGCTCGAGTTATCTGTGCGGAGAGCCGAGTTAGGAAATTTACCGAAATTGGTTTCACCTGCACACAGCCCGGCGGCTCGGCGAGTCTTTGGAGTTGATGCGATGGGAGGGGCGGCGGGGGTGGGGGGGAGCGGGGAGGCGCGGCCCCTGCTTGCGCCCGGGCAAAAGCGGGTTTTGGAAGGTTATGCCTTCCACCTCCCCTGTCTCCCTATCCCCTCACCGGCCCCACACACCCACCCCTGTCAGCTTCTTTCTCTCCCACCTCTTTCCCGTCCCTTCCCCACTCCCCCCGGAAAAGTGCAGGGAGCTCAGATTTCGCCTTTGAAAAAGCAGCGTCTGCTACTTTAGATGAGCACCTCGCAGATAGCTGGGTTGCTTGATTTGAATTTGAGGAGTTGAAAAGCCTGTTTACTTTCTTGCTTTGATGTTGGGTAGATCTGGTTTTGATTAGATCAATACCTTTTTCTCTCTCCCCACCTCCCCTCTTCCTTTTCTTTCCAGAGAGGAGGCTCAGATGAGCTCCTGCTGACTTTAGAGAGAAAGAGACCACGCTGGTTGCCAGAGGAACTGGTAGAAGAAGAAAAATCCCAAACTCAGTGAGAACTCCTCCCCCACCATGAGTGGCACCGTGATGGTGACCCGCCTCCCGGACCCCAGCAGCAGCTTCCGAGAGGATGCCCCAAGGCCCCCGGTTCCAGGGGAAGAAGGGGAGACCCCACCGTGCCAGCCCGGGGTGGGCAAGGGTCAGGTCACCAAACCCATGCCGGTCTCCTCCAATGCCAGGCGGAACGAGGGTGGGTTGGGAGAGCCCGAGGGGCGGGCATCGCCGGACTCCCCTCTCACCAGGTGGACCAAGTCCTTGCATTCCTTGTTGGGGGATCAGGATGGGGCTTATCTCTTCCGGACTTTCCTGGAGAGGGAGAAATGCGTGGATACCCTCGACTTTTGGTTCGCCTGCAATGGATTCCGGCAGATGAACCTGAAGGACGCCAAAACTTTACGAGTAGCCAAAGCGATCTACAAAAGGTACATCGAGAACAACAGCATTGTCTCCAAGCAGCTGAAACCTGCCACCAAGACCTACCTAAGAGATGGGATCAAGAAGCAGCAGATCGATTCCATCATGTTTGACCAGGCACAGACCGAGATCCAGTCGGTGATGGAGGAAAATGCCTACCAGATGTTTTTGACTTCTGATATATACCTCGAATATGTGAGGAGTGGGGGAGAAAACACGGCTTACATGAGTAACGGGGGCCTGGGGAGCCTAAAGGTCGTGTGTGGCTATCTCCCCACCTTGAATGAGGAAGAGGAATGGACTTGTGCCGACTTCAAATGCAAACTGTCACCCGCGGTGGTTGGCTTGTCCAGCAAAACTCTGAGGGCTACAGCGAATGTGAGGTCCACAGAAACTGTTGAAAATGCATACAGGTAAGAGTTTGGTAGGGGTCGGTGGGGGACTGGAGGGCGAGATGGGCTTTGCAGATGTTCTGAGTTAAGTAGGCTGGCTGGATGTGCTGCTGAAGCTGAGCTTGAGCTAGGGCTGCTGGCCGCGAACCCTTTGATCTTGCTTTTCGTTGTTTAAAGGGGAGAGAGGTGATGCACACCGCTAAATACCTGCAGTTCTCCAGCGCTAACTTCAAACAGTGGCAGGCAGTATTCATTAATGTGGGTTACTTATTATCCTGGGCTTGCATCTTAGAAGGGGATGAGAGAAGCTTTTGATGCTTCTGAGTCACCAGACCCACTGAGCACCGTTTTTGGAAGGGGTCATTGCACCACTAATCTGTAGAGAGGGGAATTAACGTGGCCAGGGAGGCAGCTAGGTGGTGGTGGAGGCACAGGAAATAACGCGGGTGCACCCATTGAACGTGGGGGTAAGTGGGGTCTTTTGAACTTCTGTGTTAAGAGCCAACAGTTGGCTTAACAGCTGAGCTTGTGGTTCTCTTTGTAGAATTAGTTACCCAGCAAGAAAAGCTTCTGACCAGGGAAGGACCTGTGACTTTCTCAAATGAAGGGCCCTTTGCCTTATGTTCTGCTGGTATATTAATCCAGGTTTTAAGTGCTTGTGAGCCTGAGCTGCAGACTTCGCTTGATTGCTTTGTTGCTTAGTGCTGATGGAGAAGAGATAGATCTTAGACTGGGAGGACTGGGATCATGGAGTACTTTCTCTTTTTGAAGCTTCAAAGACAAACAGTCTTTACAGAGTGGCCAAGTTTTGAGATTCAGACCTCCTGTTAGAATGAGGTTTTCTGTCCCCTCCCACCTCCCCTTCCAAATGTCCAAAAAGAGAATGTGGGGTGGGGACGTGGGGACGTGGGAGGGGCACTCCATTGCTGTCTGAAGGTCCTATCTGGGAAACCCTGTAGACTTCTCCATGTGTTGGGGACCTAGATGAAATGGCAGTTTCCCTGTATAGGGTGTGGCTTTCTCCAGTGCAGGAGAAGGGTCAGGCACCAGGTAGCTGATCTTGAACATCAGACATCTGGGGGCAGCCAGCCTCCAGCCTAGCAGGCCAAGAGGCAATGGTCTCTGGGAGAGGAGGGGCTTGTTCCTCAGCCACCAGGGGGCGCTCTTACAGCCCGTGCGCCAGTACACCCACACTCAGGCCTGGTCTACACCTTAGTGGAGACGGAGGTCAAGGGTTGGCCTTTGCAGGGAAACGTAGGATTCATGTGAGCGAGTTGCTGCAGTGTCTTTAAGCTGTGGTTTCAGTTAGTTTGGGAGGAAGATGGAGTCTGCTCTGAGGCTGGACCCCGGGGCTCGGCAGTCACTGGGCGCATGAGGGCTACCTCCCTGCTCTGTTCCGTGAACATGTGGATGGACCTCTGGCCACACCTGCCACCCAGCTTGTGCCAGGGTCAGGCTGCTGCTTCGGGGCCTTCTGTCAGTGGGACTTCTGTGACCCCCAGTGTCAGGGCACAGAGCGGCACCTTTGTAATGAGTGGTTGGGGGTGGGGTGTAAGAGCACAGCACCCCAGGCAGGGCCCTGCTGGGACCCTTCCCCCTTCCACAGACCTGGGCTGAGATGCCCAGTTTTAAACTTGGTGGTGGTTCTAGTGGTGCTTTGCAGGTCCTGGCTTCAGGGGCAGAAGGGCCTGAGTGTGCAGTGCTGCCCGCTTGGCTGGGGACTGCGGCACCTGGCATACACCGTCGCCTCTGCATGCCCATCCGGGATTTGTGTCTGCTTTCTCCTGCCGTTGGGTTGAATTAAAGCATTTTACCTGGATGATGTGAAGCCCATATGTCTTCACTCTGGGCACTGTCAAAGAGAGGTTGAGACATAGCCAAGGGATCTCTTTGCACTTTAATATGAAGCTCTTCAAGTGACAGTACAGTGTACTGGAAGGTGTCCTGACATTCAAAGGCCTGCTTTCCAGTCTGGTCCACCACTGGCTACCTTGGTTGATGTGTTTCTGGATCCCATGTACCATCTGTAAAATGGGCACATCCCTTCCATGTTACAGGGTTGTTACTAGGATGGAAATGTTTTGGACAGATGTAAAGCATTATAATTAGTATGCTTGGCAGTGTTAATAATTGGATATGTGAAAGGGCCAGCCAGGTTGGGATGTCACTTTCAAAGAATGACCCTTTGGTTTTGGTCCATATTTCATTGTAAGGTTTTAGAGTATCCCCCCTTCACATGCCTCAGTTCTTTCTAGACTTAAACATGCCTGTCTTTGGAGCCAGACTGCTGGATCTTGGAATGTAGGGATGCAGTCTAACTCATGGCTTTAACCTCCCCATCCCCACTCCCACCCTCTCAGGCATAGTGCGAAGTACCTGGCACAGGGAACTAAGGGCCTGAATAAGTTAGCGGGATGAGTGAAGCAACGCAGGAGTCCCGGCGAGGCCCTCTGCAGCAGCCCTTGCGCGCAGCCCTGGCGGCCGCGTGCCCGGGCATTGGCCAGCCTTACCAGCGCTGTTTACCTTGGGCACTCAATGGAGCCTCGTTTTTAACAACTTGTTTGTGTCCTTACTGACTTGGTGTCAGGTTTAATATAAATAGTTGGGAGGGAGGAGCAGGAATTATCCTCGGAGGGAAGGACTCTGGTTGGAGAGTGGTTGAGTGGGATGCCTGGGCTTTTGATGGTTTCTATAAATAACCCGGGGCAAAAGTGACCTGCTGGTGGAGGCACGTGTGCCAATCCCAGGGCGCGTGCGCACAGCGTAGTGCTGTGGAGCTGTGTGCTAAGGGGCTTGTGGGATCAGGAGCTCAGCCCAGCGTTTATTTTGGGAAGGGGAATACGGTGTGGGGTGCATGGGGCACTCCCTGTGCCCTTCCCTTGTGTGCTCCTGCCCGGGGCGAGTCTCATCTGCCCCCACCGAGCCCTCTGCTCTGGCCTCACTTAAAATAAGTTGTGCCGAGCAGATGGCCCTCTGCTGGCCCCAAGTGCTTCCTGTCTGCTTGTGCGAAGCCGTTGGAATCAAGCTTGGCTTCAGTTGTCAAAGAAAGTGATGCTGGAGGAGAGATGCTGGAAGTCGTGGTCTGTGATTGGAGGATGGAAGCTCTGATGAGCGCAGTTTGCTGAAATGTGCCTGTGAGGTTTGCCTGTTTTCAGGAGGCCCAGTCCCCCAATTGCCGTTTGTGTCCCAGGTGCCTCTCTGACTGCTGCTTGGTCTTGCCTTAGAAAATGCTTGCTAAAGAGTATTTCATTTGGGCAGTGACCTTGTGAGTGAATTGTCAGAGGGCCCTTGGAAAGCCCTAAACCACAGCCTTAGAAGCAAATACTTTTTAAGTTGCACTGTTTTTGTGTGTGTGTTTGTTTGGGGGGGGGGAGTGCACCCAAAAAGAGGTACCGAAAGGTCAGTTCTTTTGTGCTTTCTGGATGGAGGCTTTGCCCTGCCAGATGGGGAGGGAGCAGGGGACACTGGCATCTCATGAACATAAGAGATAAGGGTAGTCTGGGGGTAGGAAAGCAGCAGACATGTCCCTTGCCTTAAGGTCCCTGGAGCCCCTGCTACCTAAGTGCTGAAACCCCTTTGCGTATTGAAGTTAGAAACTTCATGCCCCATACAGAATCTACGCTAGGCCTCCGCTTGGTGTGGGAAGCTAAAGTCCTTGCAGCAACTGGGAGCACAAGCAGCACTGAAGAAATTATCAAAGCATCTGGGTACAGTCACTTCAGCTGCTTTCCTTTTCTTAAAATTATGTGGCCATTTTGACAAAGGTAGGGGTTCTTAAAAGTTGAGATCCTGTCTCCGCTCAACCCTGCCTCCAGCTTCTGCCTCCTCTTATGTATGTAGGAAAATCCAGATACTTTACTGCAGCCAGCTGCGTTGAGAGTGGTATATTCCGCTTTTAATTACTGGCCACACTGTAGTCTTCTATTTTGGAAGTGAAGGGAGACGAGTTTATTTTCGGATCCATGTGTGAAAAAATGAGCTCAAAGCTGTGTGAGCACCCACAGGGCTGGAGTTAGGTGTCTTTTCTGTTGGGGAGGAAGGAATTTCTATTGAGTCACTTTCTCCTTGTAGAGGATGAAACCTAACTCTTGCATTTGGGACATTGTTGATGTGTTGATATGACAAAGATAGCAAGACTGGAGGAATGGAAAGAGTGAATGTGATTTAAAGCTCTCTTTGAGCTTTTTTTTGATCTTGTGTGTCTCTCAAATTTAAAAAACAAACAAAACCCACAAAACCCCACCACTTTCAGTAGCCCACTTGATGGGCCTAGGTCTTTTAAGGCGGATAACAAAGTTTTGAGCCCCTGCCTCTTGATACAAACTGCTTCTAGCTCTGGGGATATGCCTGCGAAGAAGACAGACCTGGCCCCTGCCCTCGGGCAGCTTATAGTCTAGTTGCTCGGGATAGGCATGCAACATGCAGACACATCTGTGAGCTATAATTACAAGTCATGGTGAGTGCAATGAAAGACATTAGTAGGGTCTTTGGGAGAGCAGTAGCTTTCTGTTCCTGTTGGCAGTTGGGTTTTCAGCTTATTACTGGGGTCCCTCAACATTAGGGTCCTTCAGAGCATGTGAGAGTTTCATGCAGATGGTCCTGCTTGAGTTGCTGATTTGCAGGCGGATGCCACACGTCCAGTGAGGCTGTGACTCGCCTGTGGTCACCCAGCTCTCGGCCTCTTGACTTCCGGACCCTATCAAGAGGTTACAGATTTACTTGTCACTGAGTTCTTTTAGATAGAAAGAGACCCTGAAGAAGCCTTCTTGTCCATCCTGCTTTGAGGCAGGGGCCCTGTCCAAGTACCCAGATACCTGGGAACTTTGGGCTGTTTTAAAGACTTGGATGATTCCAAAACTTGACCCATCTACTCTATGGGTCCATGCAAACCATTTAGAAGTGCTTTCTTCTTTCTGACTTTTTTGGCCTGTTTCTTCTTGTTAATATTGATGCTGAACCAAGAGTCAGAGAGGCCACGTGACGCTTAGTGATGTGCTCCTGGTTTGCCCCTTCATTTAGTTCTACACCCACATGCCATTCCTAAGGTAGGACTTGCCTTCCCGGCCTGGTGCAGTAGAGCAGACTCAGGTCCCTGCTCAAGTCAAGCTCTCAGGGGTGGGAATGTGGGCTCCATCTGGCCAAGCCACCAGCACGGGGGCCTCCGACAAGCTCTTGTTCCGAGTGGGCCTCCGTCACCTCCTCAGGTGGTGGTGAGGATGAAAGGAGCTGATGCGGCAGCCCTCACCCCACGTAGCTGACGAGCAGTTAGGGTGGAAGGGGAAGGCTCCTTGGCATGTAGTAAGTGTTCAGTTGGTGGTGACTCTTGGTTTTTATCAGCATTCGTAAACTGAGAGTGTTGGATTACATCATTGCTAAGGTTCATTCTGGCTCTAACGTTTGATGGCTCTGACTGTAACTTTCCCGTTTGTGACTAGCATGCAAGCTCCTTAAAGGCAGGACTGTCTGTCTTCCTTCTTTTCCAGCCCCATGGCCCCCTGCATTGTGGCAGCAGCTTCACCTGGGGCTCCCTGCCCAGTCCCATCCTTCCCTTGTTGGACCCCGGGGGTTCACTTGGAACATGCATGCTGCTGAGAAAACTTTCTTCAGTCCCCTCTGCCCCCCATCCCGGGTTAAGGTGAACTCTTTGGCCCTGCTTTCTCTTCTTCTCCAGGTCTTCTTGACCTGGCTGGTTAGATCCTCTCTTTCCCCAGTCTGGGAAGGCTTTTCACTGGCTTTCCCTTTCTCCTTCCCCAGTAGTAGGAGACAGAGAGAGGCTGAGAGCTGGATGAGTCAGCCCCACGTCCACCAGCTCCAGCTGTGGGGTCCACTGCAGGCTGCCATTCTTTTGGGTCCACCAAGGGCCTCATCTGTAAAAATGGGCACACCTCTCCCCCAGGTGGCTCTAAGTGTTAAATGAGAAGTTGTGTATAAAGGCGTGTCCCTCCTCCATGGCTCTGCTGCACTCTTCATTCTTCCCTCCCGCCCCCTCATCGCCACCCCCACCCCACACCGTGGGTGCTGGGAGACCCTGAACCCAGAATCCAGTGCTAGACACAGAGTGAACAGGAGCTCAGTGGACATATGCAAACGACCAGTGGGTGGCCTCTCATGGGTGCCTTTCATTTGCCACCCCAAGGCCGTCTTTGTTAAGACCAGTGGCAATAGCCTGATAGAAAATGTTCTCTCTTCCGAGCCTCTCCCTTCTCCTATAACTGACTTCTCTGCTCTTGGCTCAGGCTTGGTGAGCCCAGTGGAGTGTGGCCAGGTCTTTGCAAATGAGGCCTCCTGCAGCTTCAGGCTTCACCTGGCCTCCTCAGGCAGCTCACCGGCCGCCGTGGCCCCTTCCTTTTAAAGTGGTCACTTCTCCCTCCCCACTTCAGTCCCTGGCTGGAGAGAAACGCTGCCCAGCGGGAGACGGGCACCCTGTTCTGGAAGGATCTCAAGAGGGTGAAATTAGGCAGCCAGAGGCAGCCTCAACAAAGGGCCAGAGACACTCAGAGGAGGGGCGTGGACCTCCCGCTGAAACCGCTGTGCTGCTCACTTAAATCCACCTGGTGGATGGGCAGTCGTGTTTCCCTGCTCACTGGTGGGATGGGGTCCCACACATAGGCTTGAACTTGCAACTCACTGTAGGTCCAGGGCTGAAGTGAGAATGGCACAGCCGGCCTCTAGTCTGCTTTCATTCTGAACTAGACTGACAGGCCCCAGGTGGGCAGGGGGTGGGGGGTGGCGTGTTTGGATGCCTAAGATGTCTTATTGACTTGAAATTGTTTTCCTCTAGTGCTGGCTCGGAGAGGGGGCTGGTGAGGGGAAAGACTCTTAATTCCCACCGACTTCTTCCCCTCTTTCATGCCACAGCCTCCCTTTCTAGAGAAGAGTCGTGCTTCTCTGTGTAAATGGGTATTTAGAATGTTGTGGCATCCCCCTGGTTGCCTCTGGGATACTCTGTCCCCGGGCAGGCCCACCTCTGGGGACAGAGGAACCAGGCTTGCTTTTTCCCCAGCCTCCATATGGGTGAGTCAGTGGCTCAACAGGCTGCACTTCGGAGTCCCTGTTCTCCACCGAGACGAACCCCAGCAGCAGGTTGGCACTGAGCAGGTTGGGTTCGTGCACATGGCTGGCCTGGGATCCCCTGTTTACCTGGGTTTCTGATGATGATCAGTGACCGCTCTGTCTTTCCACTTGTCCTGTAGGTCCTTCAAGAGGAGTGAGCCTGTCAATCCTTACCACGTAGGCTCCGGCTACGTCTTTGCACCTGCCACCAGCGCCAATGACAGTGAGATATCCAGTGACGCACTGACTGATGATTCCATGTCCATGACGGACAGTAGCGTGTAAGTGTCCTGGTGTCCCTGCCATGCCCGTGCACGCCCACCAGGCCAGCTGAGCAGAATCCTCAGCCATCCGTGCCTGGCTTTGAAAATCCCAGCTGGGCATATGTACATTTGTTTGGTGGGAGAGGAGAGCTGCTCTGGTGTGGGGGTGGTTCGGGAGGGTGACATGGTAGTCTGGATTGTGTTAGGCTTAGAGCCTTGAAGGTTGGATGATGCCTCAATAGGAGGAAACTAAATTGAAGTAGAAGGTGAAGACAAGTATCTCTAGATTCCTTGAGTTTAAAAAGAAACATCTGTAGGTTGCCATTTTGCATGGGCAGAATTGCTTGGCTGGTATTTGAAACCCAGGTGTTCTGTCTGTGCAGAACCAACCGGTGGCGAGACAGGGTGGCATTAGAAGGGTTTATATTTAGATGTTCATTGTTTTTGGAGGAAAAGGCATTGATAGTGGGAGTCAGAAGACCAGAGCGCCCTAAAGGGGCGACAGTGGGACATTCCCACTTTCAACTGGACATCGTTCAATTCACCCAGCATTGTGGGGGGCCTACAATGTGTTAGGTTTTGGGGACCCCATGTACGGGTTCCAGCTTACAGTCTCATTCATTGCCATGCCTCTCCAAAGTGGTGTCTGTTCTTGGACAATTTGCAGATGGGTGGATTTCATTTTGTAAGGCAAACTTAAGTCACTGGGGTGGTCTGACAAGGTCCACGGGCCACCACGCGGGGTCAGGCTCTGAGTTTTAGGTCATTTGAAGCCACGTTGTGCCCATCTCCTCGTGGATGGAGTGCAGTGATCCTCTCTGGTTCTCGTAGGGGTGCGTGGTGATGGACTGCACATCCCCTCTCCTGCCATCCTCTGTGATTTGGTTCCGGGGACGTGGGGTGGGGTCTGGGCATGCACAAAACTCCCGGGACCTTCTCGCACAGCACCCAGTTCAGAACCACCGCTCTAGAAGGGCTCCTTGAAGGTTTTTGCCACAAAAGTTTTGGGCAATTGGTAGCCTTGTTGGAGTAGGAATTTTGCCTCCTAAGGGAACAAATTTGAAAGGCAAACACATAGGGCTGGTATTCTTATTTGGAGTTTATTGATTTTACCTTCCTGAAACCAGATCTGTTCTTCCAGTTTATTCACAATGGTCTGGTTTCCACTGGCCATTGGCCTGTGGCATAGAACTAGTAGGAAGGAAATTCAATGAGGTTAGTTTGGAAATTTACTGTTGATTTTCCTGATGACCGATATTGTTATATCAAGTTCCCCTGTTAGTAAAGGGAGAGAGCCTTAAGGGGAAAGGTTCAGTTTTAGGAAAGAAATATTTTTACTGTCCTAACATTTTGGCATCAGCAAAAATAGAATAAGAGTATACATACATTTTTCATCTAGGACAGAGAAAGGACGGTTCTACAGAAGTGAGTTTTCCATGCTGACTGAACTCTATGTATTTATTTATTTACCGGGAGGTCCCGGGGATCGAACCCGGGTCCCTCCATATGGGAGTCGGATGCCCAACCATTTGAGCCACATCCGCCCCCTGGATATTTAAATAGAGTTCAGGGGGATGGATGTGGCTCACATGGTTGGGATCCGTCTCCCATATGGAGGGACCCGGGTTTGATCACCGGGACCTCCCGATAAAAATTTAAAAAAGTAAAAAAATAAATATCCATACCTGGAAAAAAGTTATTCTTTGATGAAGTTATTTCCTAAGATAATATGTTTTGCTCTATGGAATAGTATTAGACAAGGCATAGTTTTTCTTGATGATCCCAGTAACACTGAGGTCTGTTTTCATGCTGTGTTGTAGAATTGTCTCACAGGCTGCAAGGGTACGGAGGCCTAATTACCCCTGAAGTACTGGCATCTCCTGTCCTTTTTTTTCCCCTACCCCCCAGTAGTTTTTCTTTTTTTCTCTTATTCTGTCAGCTGTTTGCTTCTAACAGCATCACTTTGCTCTTTCAGATTCTATTAATTTGCAGCTTATGTGGAAGTCTTAGCTTATGTGTAAAATCAGAGTACACTGGATTTGAATGAGGGCATTGAGTGACTCTCCTAAGTAAGATGTGGTTTTCTTAAGATTCTAAGGCTTCTCTTTAGTTTTCCTAGAGACTGTTTTGGCTTGCTTCCTGGTCTTTGGCTGCATTTCAGTACCCATCATGGGCTCATAATAAGATAACTTGGGTATAGTCCCCCTTCATGTTTTTATTTGATCCTCACAAGACCCAATTAGAAAAGTAGGTAGGTAGTTGTGATTTTCACAGATGAGGAAGTTAAAGGCCAAGTTAGCCCATACCTCTGTGTCATAGATTTCCAAAGCTGAGTCCTCTGCTTTCGAGTCTCGGCCATACACGGGCCGCTGCCCTTTGCCTGCCGTGCCCCATAAACTGAAAATTTCAACATGAGGTACAGGACCAGTTGGTAACGAGACCTTGGAGCCACTTTGCGTTTCTTTTATCTTTTAAATTTTTATTTATTTATTTTTAGGAGGTACCAGGGATTGAACCCAGGATCTCGTACGTGGGAATCAGGTGCTCAACCACTGAGCTACATCCGCTCCCCAATGAGAGTTGGATTTTTTAGTTTGTTTGTTTTTGTTTTTGTTTTTAGGAGGTACCGGCAATCAAACCCAGGACCTGGTACATGGGAAGCAGGTGCTCAACCACTGAGCTACATCCGTTCCCTTTCTTTTATTTTTAATTATTTAATGGGTTAAGGGAAGAGTAGGAGGGAACAAGTTCAAATCTCTCCTTCACAGTTGCCCCTCTCACCCCTCTTCTATCCCCTTCCCCAGAAGAAGTACTTTCTTAATTTTATTTAGTGCTGACTTTGTTTTATTTATTTCTCCCCACCCCCTCAGTTTTCATTTGCTATGTCTGTCTGTTGTGTGCTGGTCTTCTCTTTAGGAGGCACCGGAAACCGAACCCGGGCCCTCCCGTGTGGTAGGCAGGAGTTCAATCGCTTGAGCCACATCCGCTTCCTGGTGCTGACTTTATTTATTTATTTTTAAAGATTTATTTATCCCCCACCCGCACCCCCATTGCCTGCTCTCTGTGTCCATTTGCTGTGTGTTCTGTGTCTGCTTATCTTCTCTTTAGGCAGCACCAGGAACCGATCCTGGGACCTTCCGGAATGGAGAGAGGTGCTCGATCTCTTGTGCCACCTCAGCTCCCTGGTCTGCTGTGTCTCTCATTGTCTCTCCTCTGTGTCTCTTTTTGTTGTGTCATCTTGCTGGGCCAGCTCTCCTGCATGGGCTGGCACTCCATGTGGGCCAGCTTGCCTTCACCAGGAGGCCCCGGGTGTCGACCCCTGGACCTCCTACATGGTAGATGGGAGCCCAGTCGCTTGAGCCGCATCCGCTTTCCCCAGTGCTGACTTTAAAGCTCCCTTGACCCCTTCAGCTGAGGCCTTTGGTGGGCTTACTGCATTGGGAAGCCACTTTCTTGGATCAAGAAAAGTCACCTTTGCATGTCACCTGGTGGAGGCAGCCAGGATTGGAGGGTGGGCCAGTCCCTTCCACTTTGATACAGACCCCTCACTTAATAACCACCTCTTTGGGACAAAAAGACACCCTTCTTGGCGCCCGAGGTGGCAAAACCCTAGGGTGTTGCAAGCCTCCCCAGGGGTGGAGCTGCCTTGGGTTGGTGTTAAATGAAACCACGAGGCTGTGGGAAAGTTCCGGGAAGGCCCGGAGACCTGAGGGCTCATGGTTGGTTCTGATTCTTTCAGCCATACCTGGTCTGGTGTCGGGTGGCGCTGCGCCCTTCCGACCAGGCAGGCAGAATGTGGCACTCACGCCTGTGTCCACTTGGGCGTGCTTGTGCCCGCTTGGAGCGTGTTTTCGCCCGTGCGCAGTCATCCTCTGTTGGGAGTGGTTTTTCCAGATCTGTTGGCCACGTGCCACCTGTCGGGGGCGACGAGAGCCCATTGGACGGGCAGGGCGTTCGCGCTGAGATGTTCCTGCGCGTCTCGAGCTGCCATTGGGCACGGGGTCTGGGCAGCCCGTGGCGCCCTGCCTGCTTTCTCGTTGCGGAGGCGCTGCAGGAACTAAAAGCTCGGGGTCACACGAGGCGCTTTTTAGCCCGCTGGCCTGGGTGTGTGTGATCTGCCCAGTGTCGGAAGGGTCGCCCGGGATTCCCAGGGCTGGGATTAGACCCTGTCTTCCAAGCCCAGCCTACTGTGGGCCCTGCACAGATGAGCTCGCCAAGCGGGAACTAAAGTGTGTGGGGGATGAAAAGCCGAACTGAATCGCTTTCAGCCCATTGTTCACCCGGGGAAGCTTAGAGGGGATAAGAGGGTAGCAGGCCCCTTTGAAATTTCCTTGAACAAGTGAATAGGAGTGCCCCATAAAGTGTGAAAAGAGCCCTGGCTGTTTCTCCTCCTGCCACAATGGCCTCACAATGGCCGGCATGGGCTGGGAGGGGCTGGGGAGCTCTGGGAGGGGGTGTGTGGGGGGGTACGGCAGGGGGCGGGCTGGAGAGGGGCCTCCGAGGCAGCCTTCAATAGACTCCAGAAGGTTTGAGTTCATTAGACACAAGCCCAGGGAAGCCATCGTCTCATTTGCGGCAGAACCAATTAAGTCCGGCCTGGATGTGCAGAGCAGGCAGGGCCTTTAAAGAAATCATTTCCTTCTCCCCAAGCCCACTGCTGACTTCTGTTTTCCCATTAAGTAGAAAGCCTTGTTAAAGATGGCTGGGGATTTGGGTCTCCACCTTGCAGGCCTCAGAGAAGGCTGTTTTACGAGCCCGTTACTCCGAAACCTACATTCTCGGAAGATACGGCTTTTTAGTTTTTTTTAAGTTAGCTACCAGACTCCCAGCAAAGCCCTAAACCCCAGTCCTTGGAGTGTCGGGGACACGAGGATTGCAGGACCCCTGCAAGGTGTCAGGCTTAGGGAGGATCAAGCGAGGGGGCCGCAGGCGTCAAGCAGCAGGCTCTTTGCCACCTGGGTGTAGCGTCCCCCTGTTTAAGGTGGGCAGGAATGACAAAATCAGGTCGACGGCGTGGAGGCTTCTCTGCCCTCTTTGTGCAGCGTTGCTCTTACAAGCAGGGTCAGTTTGCAGATTGCATCTGCTTTGAGTGTCCCCAAGTCACAAAATTAATTCCTTGGTTTTACACAAGTGCTAGTGACACAGGTCATTTTGCTTATTTAGTTTTAGTTCCATATATCTATCTTATTTATGGGGTTTCTTTGGACACCAGGGACTGCATCTGAGTTGAACTTCCAAAATTACCTTATCCTACAAACCAGGCTTCTGCTGTTGGCACCATCAGGGACCGCCTTCAGAGTGGTTGCCAAATGCAGGTGGCAGCCACGTGCACTGGTCCACGCCGCAGAGCCACGTTCAGGCCAGGTGGGGCTGCGGAGTGAAGCGGCTAAGCTCATTGGCTTGGCTTAAATGGCAGCTAACTGGAGTCCACACTTCAAGACCAGTGCTCCCCAGAAACAGCCGGGCCGGCCGCGGGCTCGTTAGCTAAAATGTTTATAATCAAAGGAGACTGTGCAGGGACCGAAACTCTGGCGCTCTTCAGCCCACGGTTCTGAGCAGCCAAGAAACTGATCATAGACTTTTAGAGCTTGAATAAAAGAGGAGAGAGGCCCCCTCTGGAATGAGGGGCTGTTCTGGAAGGAGATTCTTGGCTTGAGGGAATTAAAGCCACATTTCCTTGAAGGCATCTTGGGAAGCCTTTTTGTCGAGCCTCTCCAGGTTGAAGTCTCCTTTCTCTGCTCTGGTCACAAGTTTCCTGCAGTTTGGTCCTTCACCTGCCCCAGGTATAATTGTGGGTATGGGGGGGTGTGGGGGGTTATAAAATCATTTCTTTCTCTTACCTTTGACCTGGCAGTGACTTGCTTGCTCTCTCCCCAGCCCCATTCTCTTTCCTTCTTCTTTACATGGAGAAAGAAAAACGCGGAATCAAAAGCTTTAACCATTGATTTCTGTCTGGGAGGAAAGAGGCGAAAGGGGCAGAGACTCCTGGTGGAAACTGCAGGCCGAAGTCTTGGAGCGGACGGACGGGGGACTCTCTGGGACTCTTGAAGCCCTGCTTGTTTCACAGTGGCGGCCCGTGCGATCTTTAACTCCTGCCTCCCAAGGTTGTTAAGAAGAGGCCTGGGAGAAGAGCCGCCCACTCCCGATTAAGGCCCCAGAAGGGGAGCTGGTCAGGAGAGGGGAGACCGGCAGGGCACTCAGTCTGTGAGGCCCCACCACACCCCACAAGGGGTTAGGGGAGACTCGTGGCGGGCCCCATAGCCAGCGTGTGCCAGGAAGTACGGGAGCACTCTGCAGGCCCACCCCCCAAATCTCCCACTTGTCTCTTGAGAGTGTCAGGTGACTCCTTGGGGCTAGGGAGATGGCGCTCCCAAGTTCAGACAGCCAGGAAACCCTCTGAAATTGGGATCATGAGTGGAGGTTCCCGATTTAAGGACATGGCTTCTGGAGTCCAGTGGCAGCATGGATGTGAGTCCTCGAGCCAGCCCTTAGTGACTGAGTGCCAGCAAGCGATTGAGCCTCTGGTCATCTGTGACTGCGCTTCACTGGGGCTCTTGTGGGAATTAAGCCAGATCATACGTCAGGTGTCTAGGCTGTGTCTGACCCACAGTAGTAGCCCCGTAAATGGGCGCAGGCAGTTCCCGTTGGGGCCGTTCACCTTGGGTGTGATTTGGTTGCTGCTTCTGCTCTTGGGAGCGCCATGAGGCCAGCTCGTCCATGATGGGGACTATCTCAAGATGGAATCTGGCTCCCAGGACCGTAGAGCCTTTCCTCCTACCCTGCCCTCATGGCTAGGAGGCTGATTCTAGATTACAGAGATATGTTCTAGGAGAACTGCTTCTGTGCCCTGGACAATAGGCTAAGCCATCCCAGGCTCCCCGCTGTCTCTGCTCCCCCCTGGGGCTTTGTGGAGGGCAGGAGCCAACACTGCAGCCAATCGACTGATTGACCTCTCCCCTCCCCACTTTCCCTGGATGTGATTGTCCTTCACACATCTTAGTCGAGGTTTGGCCAATGTGGATGGATTCGTGGGTCTGCCGTGATCTGCAGTGTCCCCGCCATGGCACAGGACCTAGGAGGCTTCTGGAAAACACATCCCTGAGAATTCTGGAGCATCACAGATAGGGAGCCAGAGGCCGTCCTGTTACCCCCGGCTACCCCCTGGTATTTCAGACATTGCTAATTTTCTCCCACTGCTGATGAGCCAAAGAAACTTTTCTCCTTCCCTGTCTCCCTACTCAAGTCCCACCCTAGGTTGAACAAACACCTAATTTCAATATTTATAACCTCAAAGTATGATTCATTATGGAAATAATATGACCATGATGGCCCTTCAGCTCTGAGGTTTTGTGAATAAATGGCCTCCAGAAGGGACATTGATGGGAAAACAGTCACACCTTGACCACTCAACTGCTTGCTTGATTTTTTTTTTTTTTAATAAAGATTTTATTTCTCCCTACCCCTTGTTGTTTGCACTTGCTGTGTCTGTTTGTCTTCCTTGTTTCTTTAGGAGGCACCAGGAACCAAACCCAGGACCTCCGATGTGGGAGGGAGGCACCTAATCGCTTGGGCCACCTCTGCTCCCTGCTTTGTTGTGTCTCTCGTTATGTTTTTCCTCTTGTGTCTCTTGTGGTGTCAGCTTGCCACGCCTGCCTGTCACGCCAGCTCACTGTCTTCAGGAGGCACTGGGAACCGAACCAGGGACCTCCCACGTGGTAGGCGGGAGCCCAATCACTTGAGCCACATCCGCTTCCCTAAACTGCTTTCAAGAATAAAATTCTTTAAAAAAACAAACAAAAAAACCTAGCTTCTCCAGGTCGTGTTTTCAGTGAAGACAGGTTGACGTGAAGGCTTTCATGTACCTCTTCTTGGTAATTTTCCTTTCTGTAGAACAGCAAGTGGTATAGGGGTCCATACTTCCTTCAGGTCTTTGTTCAGATGTCACCTCAGTGAAAACCCCAGAGCTGCCCGGTTTAAGACTGCACCCCTGCCCCCTGGCTGTTTTCCCCCGTTCCTGTGGTGCATTTCATCATGTACGTAGCACCGTCTAACGTACCGTATGTTTTACCCATTTATTCTTGCTGCCTGTGCTGCCTCATAGAAGCTGCGTGAGGGCACTTGTGTCTCTTTCCCCCTTGGGGCATTGCTCCCTCACCCAGAGCCTAGAACAGGGCCTGGCACATGCCAGGGGCCCAAAAAAAATACTCGAGTGAGCGACTGGCCTGGGATGCGTGTGCTGAGGGCTCTTCTCTTTGTGCCCACGTCAGTCACATCCAAGAAGGTGGTTGGGGGGGGGGGGTACGGAGCTGGGAGAAAGAAGGCGCCGTGGGAAAGCCTTGCAGCAACTTCCGAAAGGAAGACGTTTGGAAGGGGCTTGGAGGTGGCTGTTGGAGAAGGACGCCAGCCTTCACCAGCCTGGCCTGGCCCTCTGGGTGCAGCCCTACAAGCCTGTGGTCCTGTCTTTTGCTTTTCCTCAGAGATGGAATCCCCCCTTACCGCGTGGGGAGTAAGAAACAGCTCCAGAGAGAGATGCATCGCAGCGTGAAGGCCAACGGCCAGGTGTCTCTACCTCATTTCCCGGTGAGTGCTGAGCGCAGGGAGGAGGCGGCTGTTCTGAAGAAAAGGGGTGGGGGTGAGGGACGGGGCTGGGGAGCAGTACCAGGGCCCACCGGGGCAGCGGAGGCGGGAGGACACGAAGTATCATTGGCCAGCCGGGTGTGAGGT
>JAQZBX010059128.1:0-17592 GCA_029593785.1 Cabassous unicinctus | reverse complement strand
TTTTTTTTGCAGGTATTTTTGTTATTTGGGACAAATTACCCTTCTAAATAACTTTGATAATTGGCCTTTCCAATTCTAAAAACTAAAAGACTGTTGGAAGTTTCAATGGGATTGTGCTGAATATGTATGTAAAAGGGTAGAATTGACATCTTTATTATATTAAGTCTTCCAATACATGTACATGGAATATCCTTCCATTTATTTTGGTCTTCTTTGGTTTCTTTAAGCAGTGCTTTATAGTTTTCTGAATAAAAGTCTTTTATGTCCTCTATTAAGTTTATTCCTAAATACTTGATTATTTTAGACTCTACTTAAATGAGATTTTTTTCCTGACTCCTTCCTCAGGTTTCTTATTAGTAGTGTATAGAAATGAAACTGATTTTTGCATATTAATCTTGTATCCTGACTATTTGCTGAACTCATCTATTAGTTCTAGTCATTTTGTTGTGGATTTTTTGTGATTTTCTATATATAGGAACATGTCATGTGCAAATTTTAAAGTTTTGCTTCTTCCTTTCCTATTTGGATGCCTTTTATTTCTCTTTCTTGCCTAACTGTGCTATCTAAAACTTCTAGCTCCATATCGAATAACAGTGGTGAGAGTGAGCATCCTTGAATTGCTCCTGGTCAGCAGGAACACTTTGTTTTTCTCCACTGAGTGCAAAGTTAGCTGTGGATTTTTCAAATATGCACTATATCATGTTGAGAATTTTCCTTCTTTCCTATCTTTTGGAGAGTTTTCATCAAAAAAGGATGTTAGATTTTGTCAAATGTCTTTTTCACAGCAATCAAGATGGTTATATGATTTTTCTTCCTCAATTTAGTAGTGTGATGTATTACAATGATTGCTTTTCTTATGTTGAACCACCCTTACATAGCTCAGGGAAAACTCACTTGATCATGATGTATAAGTATCTTAATGTGCTGTTGGATTTGATAAGCAAGTATTTTCTTGAGGATTTTTTGCATGTGTATTCATTAGACAAATTGGTCTATAATTTTCTTTTTTCATGTTACCTTTTTTTGGGCTTTGGTATTAGGATGACATTGGCTGTATAGAATGAGTTTGGCAATGTTCCTGCCTGTTCTATTGTTTTGAAGATTTGAGCAAGATTAGATCTTTGAGTGATTGGCAGAATTCACTTTTGAAGCCATCTGGTCCTGTGCTTTTCACTTTGGGGAAGTTTTTGATGACTATTTCAATCTCTGTACTTGTGATAAGTTTGCTGAGGTCTTTTATTTCTTCTAGCATCATTGTAAATCATACACACAAAGCATGATCACTGAAAGAAGGAAATAGATAAGTGGGACTTCCTCAAAGTTAAACACTTTTGTGCTTCAAAAGATTTCTCAAGAAGGTAATTTTTCCTTACCCAGTCTACTTAATGTGTGAAATATTTGGAAACCACATACCTGAGAAGGGTTTGATATCCATATTACATAAAGAGATCATGCAGCTCAACAATGAAAAGACAATCAACCCAATTAAAAAATGTCAAAAGACTTGAATAGACATTTTTCCAAAGAGGAAATATTAATGAATAAAATCACATGAAAAAATATTCAACATAGTTAGCTATTAGGGAAATGTTGATCAAAATTACAATGAGATATTTCACACCTTGCTAAGTCACCATTATTTTAAAATCAGAAATCTACATGTGCTGGAGGTGATTTGCAGAAAGAGGAACCCTCTTTTACTGTTAGTTGGAATGTAGAAAGCTGTAGCCTTTGTGGAAGATGGTGCCATTACTCAGGAAGCTATAGATAGGCTTCACATATGATCTGACAATCCTGGTATCAAGGATTATATTCAGATGAACTAAAATCAAGGACACGAACTCATACTTGTGCAACAATGTTCATAGTAGAATTATTTACAATAGCTAAAAGATGGGAAAAACCCAAGTGTCCACCAACTGTTGAATGGATTAAAAAATGTGATATATACATGCAATGGTATATACTTCAGGTTTAAGAGTAAATGAATTGGTTAAGTATATGACAACAGGAATAAACTATGAAATCATTATGTTGAGTGAAATAAACCAGACACCAAAAAAGAAACATTGTATGTTTCCACTAATATAAAATAAATACAATGAATAAATTCATGGAGTTAAAATCTAGAGTATAGGTTACTAGGACATAGAGAGGGTTGTGAAGGGGGAGCTGATGCTAAATATATGTAGAATATTTAATAAGGTTGACTTTAAATGTATACAAATATAGAGAGTAGATGGTAGGACATCATAGTGAATAAAACTATCATTACTGATTTATAAATATGATTGTGGCTGAAAGGGTAAAATCTAAATATAAGAGCCAGGGACATAAATGTCAGATGAAAGGAAGTTAGGGATAAACTAGGTCCTTATAGCATAATCAACTCAAGGGTAGATAAAGATTGTGGTTAATAGTATATATACAAGAATGATCTTTTATGATGTAGACAAAATATTCATCTGTTTTTCAAGGTTTTTAGGATATGATGATACATGGGAAAATGCAAATAATGTAACTTATGGACTGTAGTTAGCAGTGCTATTTTAAATGTACTTGCATCCGTGGCAAAGAAGGTACTACATTAATGCTAAGGTTTAAAAATAGGGGAGGATACAGAGACTGGGGTTTTTCTTTTTGGAGTGATGAAAGTGTTCTCAAAATGGCAGCATGACTGTAATGAAACAGAGCCACTGAGTGTATAATTTGAATGGATTAGTCAAAGCATTGGACTGCATAACAAAGAGAACCCCATGGTGGATGATGAACTGTGGTTAACTGTACAAATATGAGAACATTCTTTCATGAACTATAAGAAATGTACAATACATTGTGTTAATAGTAGGGTAGTTTGTGAAAAAAAAAATACACCAAATATAAGCCATTGACTATAAGTGATAGTAATATTTTGTTGAGTTTCTTTTATCATTTGTATCAAATGTTGCACAACAAACACGGTGCTGGTAGTGTGATGAATGGGAGTCCTGTATGTAATGCAGAATTGTTTTGTAAGTTAACTTTTTAAATTAAATAATAATAATAAAATAAAGTTATTATAAAGCCTTCATAATAAAAACATTATGGTACTGGCACAAGGGCAAATATATAAACTAATTGATTTGAATTGAGACCTCAGAAGTCCAACCTCACTTTTATGGCAACTGATTTTTGATAAGAGGGCAAAGACCATTCAATTGGTATAGAAATGTAACTTCAACAAATGGTGCCTAGAAAATGGCATCTCCATTTACAGAAAAACAGAAATATCTTTACCTCAGACTTTATAAGAATATCAAGTCAAATTTTGATCAGAAATCTAAATATAAGAGCCAGAACTATCAAACTCCTCTGAGAATAAATTGTAAGGAAGCATCTCCAGGACTTTGGTTAAATAATGGGTTCTTTGATCTTTATCTATAGTACAAGCAACAAAAGGAAAAAATGATAAATGGGACCACATCAAAATTAAAATATTTTCTTCCTCAAAGGACTTTGCCATGAAAATAAAATGGCAGCCTACACAATGAGAAAAATATTTGGAACCCACATTTCTGATAAAGATTAATTTCCAGAATATATAAGGAGATCCTATAACTTAACAAAAAGAAGAAAAAAAAGGCAATGAAAAATGGGCAAAAGCCTTGAATAGACATCTTTCTAAAGAAAATAAACAAATGGTCACAAAGCACATGAAGACATGTACAACATCATTAGTCATCAGGTAAATATAAATCAAAATCACAGTGAGATACCATTTCAGATCCATTAGAATAGCTGCCATGTGAAAAAAAAAACGGAAAATAACAAATGTTGGAGAGGTTGTGGAGAAATACAAATAATCGTTGCTGGTGTGGATGTAAAATGGTGCAGCCACTGTGGAACACAATTGGTGAGATCCTCAGAAAGCTAAGTGTACAATTACTATAAGACCCAGCAATCTTACTAAATGTTATATAACCAAAATAATTCAACAGATATTTCCAACCTCATGTTCATAGCAGCATAATTCATAATTAAAAAAAAGAATAAAGCAACCCAATTGTCCATCAATTGATGAATGGGTAAACAAAACATGGTATATACATACAATGGAATATTATTCAGCTGTAAGAAGCAGTGAACTCCTGATACACATGACAACAGGGATGATCATGGAAGACATCATGTTGAATGAATTAAACCAAATACAATGGGACAAATATTGTAGGATCTCATTGATTTGAACAATTAGATGAAGCAAACTCATAAAGACAGAATGTAATATATAGATTATTAGGTAATGAAATAAGGATAGGGAAGGTGACATCAAGGCTTAAATTGTTCAAGAAACTTATTTGGAATGATAGGAATTGTTTAGGTAATGGATGGTGGTGACAGTAGCACAACATAGGGAAAGTAATTGCCAGTACTGAAATATATGTCTGAATTTGACTAAAAGAGGAAATGTTAGACTGTAAGTATGGAAGCAGAATAAATATTTTCAAATATCCATGGAACTACACTATATAGTGAGCCCTGAATTAAACCATGGGTACTAGTTAATACTACAATTATAAAAATATGCTATCATCAATTGTAACAAATGTTCCATTTCATTGCAAGGCATTAATATTATGGTGGAGATGCTGTATTTTATGCATGATTGTTCTGTAAGCACACTTCATTAATACTGAAAAATATGAAAAAAATAATAGTAAAACATCTTAAATTATTATTTACAAATGTAAAAATTGAGTTTCACATGAATTAGTATTTTAGAGAGCTAATGACCTCCACATGGGAATGAAAGTTTCCCAAAACCTTTTAGATAAAGTCTTTTTTGATAGGATTGTTGGGGATATTGATAAATTTGAATTATTTTGGTATTATAGTCATATTTGCATGATGTGCAACACACTGTGAACCAATATTTTCCAGATGAAATTTTATGTATAAAATCATGCATGTGTAAAGGACCCACTCAAATGCCTAAATATATCAATGGATTTAAATGCAACAGAATATGAAAAGTTCATAATATGGTTTCAGGTTACAAATAGAAAGGCTTTAAGAAACCACCATTTGTTGAATTTTGGTTTAGAATCTCAAAAGAATAACACTGGTTATCTGAAAGTACTATTCATATACTCCTTTCCTTTTGTAACAATATTTTTGTTAACATTCCTTTTGTGTGAAGCCATATTTTCTTCATACTCTTCAACTAAAAATTTGTGTTGCAAAAGTTTGAAAGAAAAAGTTTTTTGACAATTCAGATGTGTTCTGTTAATTCAGACATTAAAGAAGTTTTCAAAAGGTAAAAGAGGATTTCTTCTTCTAAATATGAGACTATCTCTCCTCACCCAACTTCCCAGCTGAATTTTATAACTATGTTGATAACCGGTATTGGTAAGTTGAACCTTCATTTCCAAGAGTTCCTTGGAACTTTTTAGCCTTTCCCAAATTATAATTCTTTCAAGATTGGCAGTCATTGATGAAAATTTCAGAGTAACTATCAATTGGTTTTTTTTTATTAAGAATATCTTTTGAGGGGTAAAAATTGACAGTCTAGATGTAACCTTACTTTATTTCTCAAACCTCATGTACGAGGTTCTATTCAATCCAGTTTTGGTGAATAAGTCTCACTCTGTGCTAAACCTGTTTTATTGAAACTCCTTAACCTTTGCTTTATGTTTTAATTATATTTTTATTTATTTTTAAAAGATACTTAGATAAAATGTTGCATAAAAAATGCATAAGGGATTCCCACATCTTTGACTCCCCAGATATTCCACTTTTTCCCATTATTGACAACTTCTTTCATTATTGTGGTACTTTCATTGCAATTGATGAACACATTTTGGAGCATTGCCACTAAGTTCAATTATAGTTTACATTGTAGTTTACACTCTCTCCCACTCATTTCTGTAGGTAATGGCAGGATATATGACAGCCTGTATTTGTCATTGCAATGTCATTTAGGTCAATTCTGAGTCATGAAAATGCTCCTATATTACACCTCTTTTTCCCTCTCCCTGACATCAGCATCTCCAGTGGTCACTGTCTCCACATGAATGATATAATTGCTTCCACTGCTAGAATCACAATAAGTCTATAGTAGAATATCAGTAATTTTAATCTAGTCCTTATTTAATCCCCCAATCCTGAGGATTCTGGGATGGTGATATACACTCCATCTCTAATTGAAATGGGGCTTCAATCCCATATGGCTGATGGATAGGACTCTTTTGCTTACAGTTGTAGACTCTCTCAGTTCCTTGGTGTGCTGTTTTTCATCCTCACCTCCATGTTAGTTGTCATGGCTATGTCCAATGAACTGGAGAGTAGGTGCTGCAACTCCAATGAGGCTCAGGGCCCAGCTGGCATATGGACAGCCCAAATAATCAATTGTCTTGGACATACACCCAAAATCCAGCACCAAATATAGGTTCACATAAAAGGGACAGAGGAGGCATGTGTAAAGAAGGCATTTCTGAGTCCAACTCTGTCCAACTCAGAAGCACAATCTCCAAAGTAGGGCCCACTGGCAAGACACCAAACTATGGAGCTATCTGTCATAACTGTAGGACCTGGGTGTCTCCAGAGCCTTCAGGAGCCCCACTGTTTGGGGTAGAATCTACTTGGCTGTCTATGAGATCCTGCTGAGATGTGCATAAGCGTTACCTCTCTGATGAACTCCTAACTCACTTTGAAGGCTCTTAGCCATATAAACTCATTTGTCTTCACCTTTCCCCCCTTTTATTCAAAGTCTTTTTCCAGTTATATCACCAACCAGTGTTTAGTAGTAATCCCTCAGTGCCAGGGAGATTCATCCCCAGGAGACATGTCCCCCAATGAGAGGAAGATAATGCATTTATATGCTGAGTTTGGCTTAAAGAGAGGCCACATTTTAGCAACAAGGAGGCTCTCAGGAGGTAACTCTTAGGCGCCCTACAATGCTAGGCTAAGTTGCAAACTGAAGAGCAAAATCAATAGTCAATATCAAGGGCCATCAAAGGACCATTCTTCTTCACTAGTCATTGTCCCTTTATTGGGGGATTGTTGCTGTTCCATAGAGAATGTGGCAGAGCACACCAGGATGTGGATTCAATAATATTTTGGTGGTTGTGTGAATTTCTGCCCATTGTGACAATGCCCCATGAACATTTGAACATATTTATATAACTTATATGTATGCCCAGGTGAACTTCCTCCCATGTATCCCCCATCAATGATGCACTACACCATTGATCCTCCCCTACCATAGTTGTAACCCATTTGTGATCTAAAACTTCTTCAAAAATGAAGCCAGAATACTGCCAAATTCAATTAATAGGAAAATGAAATAAAAATGACAGGTTTAAAAATAAAAAAAAAAAACACAAAATAATTAAGAAAAACTAAAAATAAAATAAAGTAAAAAAAAATTGGGATATTAAAAAAATGAAATGTAATTTTTTAATTAAAAGTTTTTTTGACATTTTGCCTTTCATCATTGTAATATCCATTGTCCTGTATGTACAGTGCCATTTTCTTCCATTTCTTCCCCAGTGTCTTGCTTTCATTTTATTTTGTCTTCAAAGAAGTTTTAGGTAAAAGTAAAGTTACATACAGATTATAGGGTACTCCCATATACTCAACAACCTCCCCCTTTTCCCCCTTCCCTATTAATAACCATTTTACATGTGAATTGCATGTTTGTTACAAGTGATGTACAAATATTGAAACATAGCTACTAAACATGGTCAAAGGTTTAAATTATGGTTTACATTTTAGACCATACTCTTGATGAAATTTAACATAACCTGTATCCATCATTGCAAGATCATGCAGAACACTTCCATTGTCCTCTAAATACCCCCTCTTCCATCTATTCTGTTCCTCTCTTACTTTCCCCTCGGGGCACATAGTGAACAACAGGCTTCACTCTTTGAAGGACAGGATTGATAGATACTTGCTACAACACTGAGGGTTTGATACATAGTCTATCCTCTCCTATTAGGAACCACCCATGCTCTCAAGAGACACCCTCCTCTCAGTTTGAGAACATATTGGGCCTCCCAAGCCTGGGAGTCCAACTCCTTTCCACGCATTATGTGAGTCTTCCCCCACTGATACAGTACACTATGACAAAATGATCGCCCACACATTCTCTAGAAGATGGCCCCAGGGGTACCCTGTCCCAAATGCCACCCCCCCGTTCAACACCGTAAACCAGTAGCCTTCCTTATCATATTGCCAAAAGACTTTTCTCAACATTGTAGTTTCACCCATGTACCCACCAATCCCCAATGTTCATCTCCTCCCTCCCCCAACCCTCCCCACATTTCAATGGACCATCAATCTATCTTCCCCACCCTAACCCCTGGCAAAATTGCACCACCCAACCCAATAGTTTTCCTACACCCCTGTCATATCCCTTCATTGCCCAACTGCTCACTTCCAAATTTACATAGATTTCACCCATAGGAGCATTGGCATACAATCTTCTTCTCCCTTTCTATTTCCTGTAAACATATCTTTCAATCTCTAGCTCTCTGAGTTGACTTGATTTGCATAATTCATATCAGAGAGGTCATGTAATATTTGCCCTTCAATACCTGGCTTGTTTCACTCAACATAAGTTCCTCAATATTCATTTATGATTTCCTGTGTGTTAGTACTGTGTTCCTTCTTACAGCTGAGTAATATTCCATTGCATGTATATACCACATTTTGTTTACCATTCATCTGTTGATGGGCATTTGGGATGATTCCAACTTTTGGCAATAGTGAATAATGCTGCTATCAATATTGGTGTGCTTATATCTGTTTATGTCTATGCTTTCAGTTATTCTGGGTATATACCCAGCACTGGAATTGCAGTGTCATATGACAGTTCTATAGTTAGTTTTTTGGGAAACTGCCAGACTGTCTTCCATGATGGCTGGGCCAGTCTACTTTCCTACTAACAGTGGGGTGAACCCTCATCTTCAAAGAAGAAGAACTGTATATTCAAATCACTTGCCCATTTTTTAAATGGGTTATCTTTTTATTTTTGAGATACAGGATATATTTATATATGCTGGATATTAGGCTCCTATCAGATATATGGTTAACAAATATTTTCTCCCATTGGATACACTGTCTTTTCACTTTCTTGACAAACTCCTTTGAGGTCCAAAAGATTTTAATTTTTGAGGGGTCCCATTTATCTATTTTTTCTTATGTTGCTTGTGCTTTGGGTGTGAATTTCATGAAGCCATTTTCTATTACATGGTCTTGTAGATGCTTCCCTATATTATTTTCCAAGGTCTTTATGGTCTTGGCTCTTGTATTTAGATATTTGATCCATCTTGAATTGACTTTTGAATAAGGTGTGAGATGGTGTTCCTCTTTCATTTTTTTGGATATGGATATCCAGTTCTTCAAGCACCATTTGTTGAAGAGGCCATTTTCTCCCATTTGAGTGTCCTTGTCAAATATCAGATGACTGTTTATCTGAGGATCTATATCAGAACACTCAATTTGTTTCCATTCATCAGTATATCTTTCCTTGTGTGGATAACATGCAATTTTGACAACTTCAGATTTGTAGTATGTCTTAAAGTCAGGTAGTGTGAATCCTCCAATTTCATTTTTCTTTTTCAATATATCTTTGGCTATTCGGGGCCTCATGTTCTTCCAAATAAATTTCATAGTGAGTTTTTACAACTCAGTAAAAACTGCTGTGTTGATTTTTATTGGGATTGCATTAAAACTGTATGTTAGTTTGGGTAGGAAGACATCTTAATGATATTCAGTCTTCCTATTCATGAATAGGGAATATTCTTCCATTTGTTTAAGTCTTTTTTATTTCCTTTAACAGTGCTTTGTAGCTTTCTGGGTATGTCATTTACATCTTTAGTTAAATTTATTCTTAGGTATTTGATTTTTTATTTGCTATTGTAATATTTTTTTCTTGATATACACCTCAGATTGCTCATTATTGGAGTACAGAAATGCTACTGATTTTTGCACTGTGATCTTATAACCTATGACTTTGCTTAACTTATTTATAAGTTCTAGAATCTTTGTTGTGGATTTCTCAGGGCTTTCTATGTATAGGATCATGTTGTCCACAAATAGTGTAATTTTGACTTCTTCCTTTCCAATTTGGATGCCTTTTATATATTTTTCTTGCCTCAGTGCTCAAGCAAGTACTTCTTAAACAATGTTAAATTGGAATGGAGATAGTGAGCATCCTTTTCTTGTTCCCAATCTTAGACAGAAAGCTTCTATGATTTCACCATTGTGAATGATGTTAGCTGTGGGTTTTCCATTTAAACCTTTTCTCATGTTCACAAAGTCCCCTTCTATTTCTGTCCTTTGCAGTGTCTTTATCAGGACAGGGTGCTGTATTTTGTTGAATGCTTTTTCTGCATCTGTAGAGATGATCTTGTAATTTTTTTCTGTTGATCCATTTATGTGGTATAACACATTGATTGATTTTCTTATGTTGAAACATCCTTGCATAACCAGGGTGAAATGCAGTTGATCATGGTGTATAATTCTTTTGATGTGTTGCTGAATAAAATTAGCAAATATTTTGTTGAGGATTTTAGCATATACATTCATTAGAGAGTTTGGTCTGTGATTTTCCTTTTTTGTGGCATCTTTGTTTGGCTTTGATATTAGGGTAATGGTGAATTAGGTATTGTTCTTTCTACTTCTATTTTATGGAATAGTTTAAGCTGGATTGTTCTTTCTACTTCTATATTATGGAATAGTTTAAGCAGGATTGGGGTTAGTTCTTTCCAGAATGTTTGGTAGAATTCACCTATGAAGCCATCTGGTACTGGGCTCTTCTTAGTTGGGAAGTTTTGTTGATGTTCTGGAACTAGGTCCATGAAAACAGTGCCATGGATGAGAAAAGATGAGAAAGAAATAACCGGGGTTAGGGGACCCTCCATCTGAGGAGAGGAGAGTACCACTGCATAAAACATCATGGCTTTTATTTAGCTTTAGAACAAAGAAAATATGTGTGTGCCTGTGCAAATGCAATAGATACGTGACAGCCTACCTATTACTAAAGTCAGCAAGTCTTTACAGGTAATGGCTCAGTTCTTCTTACATTCTTGCACGTAATAGATCTTGTTAATCATTATCTGACATATACCAGATACACTACTTGAAGCATAGAATGCTTCTCCACCAAGCTTGTACCAGCTCTTATCTTAGTGTTTTGAGACTAGAGACACCTGACCCATACATACCAAGGTGGCCTGCTTTCTGTCAGTAGTCATGGCCTTTAATTGAACTCCTTCAGGTTTTAGAAGACTGATTCTATCTCTTTACTTGTGGTTGGTCTGTTGAGTTCATCAATTTCTTCATTGGTTAATGTAGGCTGCTTGTGTGTTTATAGGAATTTGTCCATTTTCCTCTAAATTATTCTTGTTGCCATATAATTTTTCGAAGTATCCTCTTAGGATACTCTTTATTTCTATGTGGTCAGTGGTAATAACCCCTTTCTCATTTCTCATTTTCTGTATTTGCATCTTCTCTCTCTCTCTTTTTTTTTTGTTAGTCTAGCTAAGGTTTTGTCAATTTTATTGATCTATTTGAAAAACCAGCCTTTGTTGTTGTTGTTGTTGTTGTTGTTTTAGTGCTTTCTTATTTTCTATTTCATTTAGTTCTGCTCTAATCTTAGTTATTTCCTTCTTTCTACTTCCTTTGGGTTTAGATTGTTGTTCTTTTCTAAATCCTCCAGATGTGCAGTTAGGTCTTTAATTTTAGGTTTTTCTTCTTTTTTGATATATGCATTTATGGTTATGAATTTTCCTCTCAGCACAGCTATTGCTGCACCCATAGGTTTTACTATGTTGCAATGTCATTTTCATTTGTTTATAGGTAGTTATTAACTTCATTTCAAATTTCCTTTTTGATCCACTGTTTGTCTAAGAGTGTATTTTTTAACTTCCATATCTTTACGCCTAATCTGGTTCTCTGGCCTGAGATGATTTCTGGCTTCATTCCATTGTGGTCAGAGAAATTAATTTTTATAATTTCAATCTTTATGAATTCATTGAGAAAATTTTCTGTGACCTAGCATGTGGTATATCTTGGACAAGAATCCATGTGCACTCAAGAAGAATGCATATCTCACTGTATTTTGCTGTAGTGTTTTGTATATGTTTATTAGGTCCATATCCTCTAATGTATTATTCAAGGTGTTTCTTTATTGATTCTCTGTCAAGATGTTTTGTCTAATGGTGATAATGGTGTATTAAAGTCCCCCAATATAATTGTAGAGGCATCTATTTCTCCACTTAATTTTTCCAGTGTTTGTCTCATGTATTTTAAGACACCCTGGTTAGATGCATATATGTTTGTAATTGTTTTTATTTTTCTTGAAATATTACCCCTTTTAGTAATATGTAGTGTCCATCTTTGTTTCTTACAATAGATTTGCATTTAAAGTCTATTTTGTCCAATATTAGAATAGCTACTCATCCCCATTTTTGGTTATTGTTTGCCAGTAAGATTGTTTTCCAGCCATTCACTTTCAACCATCTTGAATCCCTGGGTCTAAGGTGGGTGTCTTGTAGACAGCATATAAATGGGTCATATTTCCTTATCCATTCTGACAACCTGTGTCTCTTGATTGGTGACTTCAATCCATTAACCTCCCTGTTATTACTCTCAAGGAATTATATTAGCCAAAATTTCTTTGGTTTTATGTATGTCATATGCTGTTTTTAATTTCTTTTTGTCTTTTTAGTTGTTCTTACACTCTCCTCCAACTCTCTTTCTCCTGTTTTTTTTCTTTGCAACCTGCAGAACTCCCTTTAGTATTTCTTGAAGGGCAGGTTTCTTTTTGGTATACTCTCTTACTTTCTGTTTTTCTGTGAATATTTTGAAATATCCACCATTTTTGAATGCCAGCTTTGCTGGATAGAGAATTCTTGGCTGGAAGTATTTTCTTTTAGTACTTTAACTATGTCATACCATTGCTGTCTTGTCTTCATGGTTTCAGATGGGAAATCAACACTTATTCTCATTGATCTTCCCTTTTATGTGATGGTTCTCTTTTCTCTTCCTGCATTCAGTATTTTCTCTTTGTCTTGGGCATTGGAAAGTTTGACAAGTATATGTCTTGGAGGAAGACTGCACATATGCTACACCTCCTGCATATGTTCATCCATCTTCCTAATAGGGTAGGAAAATTTTCAGCCATTATTTCCTCCAACACTCCTATGTCCCCTTTCCTTTCTCTTCTCCCTCAGGGATGCCTATAATGTGTATGTTTGTGCATTTTATGTTGTCATCCAAATCCCTAAGTCCCTGTGGATGTTTTCTATCTTTTTATCTATTTGTTCCACTAACTGTTTGATTTCAGCTGTAGTGTCTTCCATACCACTATATCTTTCCTCTGCCTGTTCAAATCTTCTGTTATGTGCTTCCAGTGTCTTTTTGATTTCTTGTATTGTGCCATTCATCACCATCATATCCATTATCTTTTTATGTATGTTTACAATTTCTTCAGTATGTTCTTCCTGTGTCTTCTTAATACCCTTAATCTCATCCTTCACTTCCTTAAACTGGTCCATGATATTTGTTTGGACAGCTTTGATCAATTATTCAATGTTCTGCATCTCCTCGTGATTTTTGGCTTGTTCATTGGGCTGTTCCTTGTCTTCCTGTTTTTTGGTATGGTTTGTAAGTTTTTGTTGCTGTCTGGTCATCTTTTTATCTTTATGGGTTTACCTAGTTGATGAGTTTCTCTCTCTATTCTAGGGTTTTAATTAGTTGCTCTTTTTGTGTGTGTATTAATTTTTCTTTTTGACATTTTGTTCCTCTTATTCTATTTCCTTTTTGTTGTCTATATTCCCCTGAAGGAAACAGATTAAACGCAGGGAAAATGAAAGAGGTAAGAAAACAAAAAGTATAATAGTAATAACAGTAGTAAAAATTAGAAAAGGAACCATATAAGACCTAGAAAAATGAATATTTAACTCATGTAAGCAGTGTAGAGTTATAGGAATAAAAAAGTGGAGTTGGTACAATAAAATGGGAAACTGAATAGAAAAAATATATAGAATGAATAAAAGGTTAGAATAATGAGGAAAGAGGGAAAGAGAAAAGAAAGTACAAAAATAAAAATGTTAATAAAAGATAGAAAGCAGAATAGATGAGACAGAAATAAAAGCCAGAGAAATTAAGGATGATACAAAGAGAGGTGGAATGCAAGAACAACAGAAAGCAGAAGATAGAAGGATGAAGGAAGGAAAAATGAGATAGTGTTGGTAGACAAATTTGCTATACACAGAAAAGGGGAAATCAAGGAAGAGGAAACACAGCAAACAAGAAACAAACCAGCAGCACCTAATTTTTAAAAAAGAGGTGGGGAGAAAGAGTAAATAAAAACAAGAAAACAAAGAACAAACAAACACACAATGAAGCAGTCAAACAAAAACTAAGGAAAAACAGCCTTCCCACTTAGGCCCCTGAGGGGCTTCTCAGGTTGCCAGTGTTCATCAATCAATTACCTGCAGCTTTCCGTCTTCACTTTTTGAAGTGGGATTTAGCAAGTAAAGTAAGTTAAATTTTTAAAGAAAGTAATGATTTTTAGGAAAAATAAGAGACACAAGAGAAGCTAATACAAAAATAATGTCTATGTTTTTCCTGTCCTAATGTCAGCTGAATGTTTGAGGTCCTGGTGGATCACTACACTAAGTGAAGCTGGGAATCTAACTACGGACCTTGTATATTCAAGGTGGAAACTCCTTCACTGAGCTAAACTTTCTGGTTGGTCAGATAGCTCTTCAAAAATCGATCCAGTCACTTTCCTTTTGGGCAGGTTTTCTCTTTGCATTTAGATATATTCCTGCTGATTAGGAGTCTGTCCTTGCCCCCTTTCTATTCTTATTGCTTTTTGTCCCAGAGCAGCAAGACAAAATAGCCTTTGTGATGGGATTCCCTCTCACCTCTCCTGGTCAGGTTTAGTTCACTTTTGAAATTCAAATGGGACCTTGATGACTGAACTCACTGCAGAAAAATGACTCTCCACCCTTTTCCAGACCATTCCCTCCTCCCAGGGGCCCATAAATAGGCTCTTGGAAGCTTATTAAGCACTTCCTACTGCCTGCTTCCCTTATAGGAGTTGAAATTTTTATAGTTTTTAGCACTGGACTAGTCAACTGCCTAACTCTGCCCACTTCTGTCCAAATTTCTCTATCCCAGGGTGGTTAGGTAAATCAGACTTCCTCATCAGATTCATCTCTCCCTTCTTCCTGTTGCCACCTTGATCCAGCTGGAATGTTCCTCAAAGCTCAAAGAGGATCCAGGCAACCGAACCCACAAAAATTAAACATCTCTTCACCCTTTGCTAGAGCCCTCCTACTCTTGGAGAATGCTCCCTCTGGCTGGGTGGCCTATCAAGTCCAGGACTCAGGGTTCAGAGCAACTTTGCCTTGAGAGTGGGACTTAGCCATCCTGTCGTTTCCAACCACAGGGGCAGGAAACTCAGGGTTTTACCTTGAGCAATTTATCTCTTATTCCAGGTCTTTCCAGATTGATGCCCTGAAGCCTCTTGTTATATGGGTTCCCAGAACAGCTCACTTGGGTAGGGTCTTGCCCCGACTTGGCCAATTTTTGAGACAGTGATGGTAAGTGCCCAGTTAAACCAACACTATCTTGCCAGGATCACCTTCTTTAATTTTAAAATCTATTCTTGAATGTTGCCTTTACTTATTCATTTATTTTTAATTTAGTAGCTGCTGGTCAATTATTGGTTTTTAAGTATTTAATTTAAACTGCATATGAATTTCCTCAATGCCATAATTTTAGTCCAAAACCTTCAGAAAATATATTTTATTAGGGGTAAAACAATTTTATGGATTTTCTATATGTAAATAAATTTCATTTACAATCTGCTACAAAATTAAGAATGGTGAATCTCCTGTGAATTGTAAAATATTATTGAATATTGATTGTTATGTTTAACCAAAAAATTACAATTTCTTTTCAAAGAAACTCCACTACAAATTTCATTAATCTCAAGTGTATATGGAAGAATTCTTACCAAGAAGCAGCTGCAGGAAAGCTGGCCTCTTGAGGTTGACATTGACAGTTAACCAGAGCTCATGAGAGAAGTGACCCATACGTAGCCATTCAAAAAAATAAAAAACATGTTTATAAAGAATCCAGAAGGAGAATGATTACTAAAAGTGTAACTGAGAAGGGACTCCATGAATTTTATTGGTGAAGGAAGTGGCAGGATCACAAATTTTGTCAATCATTTAAATATTTCAAAATATATATTCATGTTAGGAAAGATCACTTATCTCACCTTTCAGTTATATTTTTATATTATATTTGATGTGCTTCTTTGATATTACCAATGAATAATTCTCTGAAACAGCATTATATGCCTTAAGGTCATTTGCATATTTAATTATAACTTCCCCATTTGACATATTTAAGTTCCTAAGGTAGGCTGGATTTTTTCTGATTTAAATGTTATTCATGTTTTAAAATGATACCTGAAGATCTGTCTGTGAATACACAGTTTGAATGAGAAGACTGGAAATATATTGATACTAAAATTCCCTGAAATTGAAGTATTGAAAGCAAAAAGAATGAGATATTTCTAGAGCTAAATTCTCAATAAGAGCTAAGAAATTTACAGGCAAATGAAAGTTATGATAGAATTTCTTGGAAATATATCAATGTAAATACAAATAGTCATTTAAACATCCAATATATTTAAAGATTTCCAATGTACTTTTTACAATGAACAATTTCTGATATTGATTTGCTTAATTTGACAATGCAGCTTTTGCTGTAAGCTGATCATTTTAATATGATACAGTTTATCACTTTTTAACAATAAGCAAGGAATTAACAACCCCATTCTGTATGTTATCGTCCCCATTTTAAAATTGTGGAGCAAATAATTTCTAGATATCCAAGAGGTTATAAAAAATAGGAGAAAAACTCTGAACTCTCTCTTATGGCCAAATATATTCATTTAACCATCATGATACATTTTAAAGAAGATGCATGGTAAATTTAGCATAGTGAAACTTGAGATTTTCTGTAGACTGAGGTGAAAGTTGTATTCCAAAGAGATGGAAGTTAGGAAGGATAATTTAATGATCAAGATTTATTGCATGATTCTGATAAAGGAAATACTAGAAAACAATGGTTTTCAGTGTTTGTCAATTCTGTAATATGCACCATTAATGATTTCATCAGCTTAACCACCAAGTAACATTATGGTAGTTAATAAAATTATCTGCCTAATGCAATGAAAAAAATGAGAATATTACAAGAAAACACATATAATATAAAGGATATTATAAAAATCAATACAATAGAAATTCATCTGGATATAGACAACATAAGCAAGTCAACAATATTATTATTTTTTATTAAAATCATTAAAATTATAAAATATCTTTGTGAAGAAAAAGGGATTATATATAAATAAAATATTAATAAAATAAAAATTCTACATTTTTATACATATAGTTTATAATTCTAGGCTTCCCACAAAAGAAAATTAAACAGTGCTAAAAATCCACATTGACACAACTAGTTTTATCATTAAAATAATAATATTAAATGAGATATCTTTAAGCTCTGAAATGC
>JAQZBX010059127.1:0-17589 GCA_029593785.1 Cabassous unicinctus | reverse complement strand
GTTCCTATCTCTCCACATCCTCTCCAACACTTGTAGTTCTCTGTCTTTTTAATAGTGGCCATTCTGATAGGTGTGAAATGATATCTCATTGTAGTTTTGATTTGCATTTCCCTAATCATGAGTGATGTTGAGCATTTCTTCATGTGTTTTTTTGCCATTTGTATTTCTTCTTTGGAGAAATGTCTATTCAAGTCTTTCTTAATGAGTTCTTAATGAGTTCTCTCAGGGTTTAGTGTGCTGTTTCTTCTTAGTTCTCATCGGAGAGAATACCAAGTGATCCTTGAACGACTTGTTGTTTTTTTTAAGGAAGTACTGGGGATTGAACCCAGGACCTCGTGCATGGGAAGCAGGCACTCAACCACTTGAGCTACATCCGCTCCCAACATTTTTATGAATGAAGGACTAAAGTGATTTATGTAAGTTCCTGGGAAGGGTTTCCTTTTCACAGCTGTTTACCCCAGAGTCTTCTTGTGGCCGTGGAAGGCTGGATTAGGATCTGTGTGATTGTGTCCTCTTAGGCAGGCTCATGTCCTTTAAGGACTGAGTGAGTGGGAAACAGGTAACTGGACACCAGATGCTGGAGCTGCCTTTCCTCTCTTTTGCTCAGAAGTCTGTTTTGGGGTGCTCTGTCCAGCCTCTCCTCCTGGCCTGAGATACACCTCTGCTCAGTTCATAGGACATTTCTTAGCACATAAGTCTCCAGGCTCATGCTCAGCCAACTTGTGTGTTTGTGTATATATGTCAGGGGAGGGAGGGCTAGCCCTGCTGTGGCGCAGCCAGGCCCTCCAGTTAATGCCTCCACCGCCTCCAAGATGGGAGCCTCTGAGGCTTCTCTGGGAAGACTGACCTCCACGTCCCCTGCAGCCTTCTCCAGTCATCTTCGGGTTGTGGTTTCTTCTTCCAGTTTGTCCATTAATACAATCCCATGCATTTCCCACCTTACAGAAATAAAATCTTTCTGCTGATGGCACTCTTCAGTGCTGCTCTGGGTTTCCTCATTTTTGTATCTCTTCAGACATTTCAAAGTGATTTTTGTAGGGGGAGGAAGCTCATACTTCTGACCAGCCACGATCCTTAACTGGAAGCCCCCAGCACTTTTTCTTGCCATCCTTGACCTTGTAGGCATCTCAGTCCTCCCTACCTTGTGTGACGCTGCATTCTTGGAGTTCTGCCTCCTGCCTGTTCCATCATGAAATCCTTCTTTGGCTCCTGAATCCTGTCAGCTCCCTGGTCCTGCTCCCACAGCCTCTTCCTGGGCCCCTCCCTTGGTGGGCTCCCCCCTTTCGCCTCAGGGGCCATCTCTGTGGGCAACCCTCACCCCCCATATTTCCACCTCTCAGCCCCTTTCTGAATCAGCCGCCTCTTCAGTCCATCACCTGCTGAGCTGGCCCTTCAAACCAAGAAGAAAACTGCTGAGTGGGCTTCTGCAGAGCTGAGTGCCTGACCTCACTGGCACTCACCGTCAGTCGCCAGCACCCCTCCTTCCCTCCAGACAGTTCTGCAGAACCTGCTCACCTGCTCACCTACTTCCTGGAGGTACAGATCCCCCAGCTCAGCAAGTCTCGCAGGGTCCCACTGGTCTAACCTATTAGACTCTCAGAATCCCCGTCAAACCCCTCCTGTCCCCACCTTTCAAATGGAAGGGGTTCAATTTCATGGTCTAAGTGTGTATTTCCCCCTGGTTTCAAAGGACTGCCCCTTGGTTTCTGACCCCTTTGAGTGCTCTGACCTCTGTGGAAGGCTGGAGTGGGCTTACAGAGCCTCAGCTCCCTTTCAGGTGCCTCTGGGTTGCCCGGGGGTGCCTTGAGTGTGAGGGAGGCGTGGGTGCCCCTCACATCAAGGCAAAAACATGAGTATTTCAGGTCGGTTCCTCTGTGGTCAGAGCACTTTCTGCCTTGCCTCGCTCTTGTGGACTTGCATCCTGTGCTCAGGATGTCCCTTATCCACCTGCATCCTGCCACCCCCCAGCCCCGTGCAGGGCCACCTCAGACTGCCTGGGGGTGAGGCTGCTGCTCCCCTATTTATTTTTCTGTTGGGGGGCTCGCCTGAAAGGGCCTGGGACAGAGCTGTCTTCCCGTGCCCTAGCCTCAGTGTGGCCCTCTCTGCAGAGTTCAGTAGCCGGGAGATAGCCTTAGGGAGGGGGCTCCGGGCCCAGGCAGCACGTCCTCAGCTGCCACATATTCTGGGGTGTATGGGAAGTGGCCAGGCGCTCCCAGCTTCACCAGCTTCAGGCTTGCTCTAAACAAGATCTCCCCGGTCTCTAGAGGAAGCCCTGGCTCCTGCTTCCTTTTGACTAACTGTTGGCTACTCCTCTTGCTCAGGGGTTCAAGGCTATTGGCGTCACAATTGTCCCACCCCATTGCAAAATGTGGCACAGTAATGAGGTGTTAATCAATCATTGGGTGATTTACTTCCAGTCTGTGGAATGGAGAGAGAAGAAGGAAAATGTGGAATTTTGCTGACTCAGCCTAAAGATAGCAAAGGGGAGGCCTGCAGGAGGCGGCAGGAAGGCTCACTGTGGAGGGAGCATGTGAGTTAGACAAGAGGCGCTAAGGCCCAGCACAGTGAAAGGCAAACAAGTCCTGCCATGTGGATTTGTCTTTGGAAACTCTGTGGACCAACAAACCTCCCAGAGCTGCACAGTAGCAGCCTCTGATCTGCTTTAATCTCCTGCCTGGTGAGATGGGAGATACCCAGGGAAACACAAAGAGAAAAAAAAACAGAAAATAATCACACCAGGGCAAACCCAGCTCCCTTAAATACCAATAATCTCACATTTAGTTTTCTTCCTGTGAGACATGATGCACGAATGGTGGACATTGAGCAACAAAGTTGTTGGGCTTAAAGTTGGTAGAAAATACCTTTATTTGATTCCAAAGCTTCCAAAAGTGAGTCACTGTGGAAGGAACGAAAAAGGAGGAGTTACGATGCGCTGGCAAGAAAGCTAGAGAACTTACTGAGCCCTGCTGGGCTAGAGAGCCAGACAAAGAGAAGATGCTGACCACGGGCTCTGAGCCAGCTATCTCTGGTCACACCTCCAGAAATGAAAAGATGCTTATCTAAATGAGTGTTTGTCACTGCCTCTGGACTCAAGTGTGTGCTCAACAAACAGTGCCTGTGATGGCAAAATTTTATAACTGTGGCAGACATTTAAAAACATTTTCAGCTTTATCCAATGTATGGGCATGTTTTCTTTTACTTTTTGTGACAGTTTGAGATTATTTATGAATCCCCAAAAGAGAAAGATTATGTTTGTAAACATGACATTCCTCTAGGTGTGATACCCTTTGGTTGTACTAACTTCAGTTGAGGGGTCTGTTAGGATTGGTTTTAAGGGATTCTTGGCTCAGGTTGAATCCCCACCCCCTTGCTGGGTCTGCTATAAACGGGACACTCACACAGACACACAGGAAGAGAGAGTTCTGTCATTTTCGATCCTGTCATATGACAGAAAGGCGAAGGCTCAAACAGCTGAAGCCCGGGGAGAGATGAGCCATTTATTTGGCTGATAGCTTACAGCTGAGATTGGAAAGAGCTTGGCCCAACTGGCACTGATATAGTAGGCCAGGAAAGAAAAAAACCCTATGCCAGGAGAGAGAGGACTACAGGATCACTTAAGCAGGAAGCCTCAAGAGGCTGGGCCCATAGAGCTCAAGAAGAAAGGGTGAGCCCAGAGGAGAAGGCAAAGACCAGCCGGAGGTGGGCAGCCATCTTGCTTCAACACGTGGCAACTGACCTTGGTAAGAAAGCATCTCTTATGGTGCCTTGAGTTGGACTTTCCACAGCCTCGGGACAGTAAGCTTTTACCCCAAATAAATACCCTTTATAAAAGCCAACAGATTTCTGGTACTTTGCATTGGCACCCCTTTGGCAGACTAATACACTTTTTATTTTGAAATAATTTCAAACTTGAGGATGGTTACAAAAATAATACCAAAAAAAAAAAAAGAGAGAGAGAGAGATAAAAACAAACAAAAAAAATAATACCAACCCCATTCAAAGAACTCCAACATACCTCCTGCCAAATCCCCAGCTCTACCAATTTTAACATTTTGTCATACTTGCCATAACTATCTATCTATCTATCTATCTACCTACCACTCCTGCGGTTGCTTTTTAAATCATTAATTACCTTTTCCTTGTTAATGTTCAAGGGAGGAGTCCCAGCTGTTTGCTGTTTTGATTGGTTACCCCACCTGTCAATTCCCCCCCCGGGGGGGGGGCCAATGACAAGGCCCTTGAGAATATCTGGGGTTCCAATGGGGTTTCATTCCAAATGGGGTTTCTTGCGAGGTTCTTCTAGCAGCCTTCTGGGAGTGGTCTTTCCTTCAGGGGGCGTTCCAGGCAGGTTCCATATCCACGTGTATCATGACTGTAGTTTTCTGCTAGGTCCCAGATTGTCTTCTCATTCCCTAGACTAGCTTGCTTCAACTCCCCCCTCAGAGGGTTAACACCCTTATTCTTAAGGGGGTGCTGAAGGATGATGGTCATTCTTCTGTAATTACTTTCTGCTGGTTAGGGGCAGTAGACCCTACCTGACAAGGTGTAAAACCCTCTTGCTACTCTATCATGGTTGGGGGAAGAAAAATCTGGTAAAGTGGGTGGTGCTAGATGAAATCTCCATATGACTAACAAGGCATTGATTCTAGAAGAAATAAACTGAATTAGAATTTTGGAGATATATGATCCCATTAAAAGGATACTGGATGACAAGAGTAGGAAAGGCCAGGTGCCTGCAAAGGCTGCATCCTCCTGAAGTTGGTGGGCTTCACCTTGCAGGTTTTGAATGCTCTTAGGACCATTTCAGAGTGATTTACATAGAGACAGCACTCCTTTTTAAGGAACATTCATGTTCATCCCTGTGCTGCTGTTAGCATGTTAAGTGACCTGCAATTTTGCAGCACCACAGCAGCAAGAAAGTCCATTTGCTGTTTTAGAGCTTCTAAGCCATGGCTAGTTTATTCTATGCTGCTAGTTAGCTCTAGGGAAAGACTGTAGTAGAGAGCAGGGTTTGGTATAAATTGCCAATTCCAGTTTTTCATGGTGGTGGTTATGTCTAAGACAGCTAAGAGGGGTATGGAGAAGCACTGCTCTAGACATAAACTCACAAAGACAGTATAGGCAACAACAAGACAAACACATGGTAAACAAAATAAAGACAGTACTTAAGAAAGCCATTCCTTTATCTTATAGGCACGTCATTAACTACTTAGAAAATGAATTAAGTTTACCAGAACTTTTAACATGTTCGATATCCCTCTACATATGATCTAGAATAGAAAAGATATCATCATAATTATCAGGTATATAGGTACAGTATGTAATACTAATCAATGCACAAGTTCCTCTTTGAGCTGCAATTCATAGGTTTAATTTCTAGGTTTGAAATACCATACATGTTATCTCTCCATGGGAGCAGGTCACAGTGCCAATTGTGTTTAGGTTCTACTCACATCACTCTGGTAATCACTGCTCCACTTGGTATGTCTTTCACACAGCCAGCATGCTGCAGCACCTTTGATCCTAGAGAGAAACTAGGAAGGGAGGCTCCAGTATTTCACCAGCCTGGTGCATAGCACCTTTTGGCACTATGAAATAGTGCCAGTCTGAAGTCAATGTCTGTTGTATATCTGGCCATACTGAGCCATCACCAGTTGCTGCTGGAGTCTGAAACTGCATCATGCTCTCCAGCCACTTCAGGAGCATGTTTAGAGATGTAGTAGACACTTTTATTGTTTTAGGGGTCGCTGATCAACCTAGCCAATAACTCAAATGGAGAGGTACCATGCAGGGTATTTGGGCCTGGCTTGAATTCACAAGAGAGATAGACAATATTGAAGTTTATCTCTTTTGATTCTTATACACTTTTTTCTTTCTTTCTTTCTTTCTTTTTTTTTCTCTTTTATTTATTTTCTCTTATATAGTTTTTAAACACTTCCAATGCAAGGTATAACATATCAAATGAACTTAACTATTTTAGTACTTTGCTTTTTATTTTTACACCTTTATCGTGATGACATTAATTAACAGGTATTTTACTTTAGCAGTACAGGAAAAACTATTTTCTGAATTATTTTATGAAAATCTAAGATTCCCAATGGAATCAAGATTATCTTTCCTCACCACCACTTTAACATGCAGATTGTGGTGGCCTCAGACAGGTTCTCTTGTTATGAAGTTACTTTTTGTCATCAGTATCAATTTAGGTTTCTAGTTAATGGCTTCCTGGAATTAGCCATTCAAATGCTTCAGTTTAGAAGATGCTTTCACAAACTCCCTAGAATTAACCATAACCACATAGAATATTAATTTATTTAATTGGTATCCTATAAACCTAGGGAGATAATACCCAAGCTAAATAAAACTGAAACTGTGTATAGTCTTAAAAGCATACTGACTGCTAGGTTCTGGAATAATTATAATTGATTAGTTTATTTTAAAAGATCTTTCCATAGCTCTCAAGGATTTTTCCTTTACTTACTGAAATTTGGTAATAGAATTATTAACTACCCTTATCTTAAGCTGTTAGAAGGTTTAAATTGGAGAATTACAGGACAAACTGATTCTTAATTCCCCAGCCTAGAAGATAGAGTTTTAAATCTGCCACATCTAGCCCCTATCTCAAAGAGGCCTTGCAAAGAGAAGGCCCTGGGGACTGAGTAGGTCAAAGAGCTCAGGAAAATCTTTTTCCCTTTCCCAATAGTTTCTATATTTAGATTTCTAGATGACCTTTCCATCCAGCTTAGCCTAATTTGGGCTCCAGGAATATTCATTTACATATATAACTGTATATTTAATTTTTAGCAGTTTAAATAGAACTCGTTAAGAATTTTCATTTGTTAATTTGATATGACCATATTACCATCCCGATATATGAAGATTTACACTGAGCAAATAAGTAATCTTGTTATTTACATTTTGCTTGGAAACTAGATATTTGGGTATCTCAAAGTTCAAATTTATGAAAGTCTAGAACAGATAAATTCCCCAACTCCTGTGCCCGCCCCCTCCCTCCAGGATAAATATCTAGATCCTTCAAATAGGTTAAAATTTGGGAGTGAGAACCACTCCCAAACTACTTTGTTTTCTTTGAAAACAAAAGCACTTTCTTGAATTTACCCTGAAAGAAGTCCTATTTCTGACTTTGAATTGAGTGAGCAATTTCTGTTGATTATGTCCAGGTTATTTTCAAAAGGAGTGATGTTTTTGTGAATGCTCATCATTTCTTATAATTTCGGTCAAAAATTTTTTTTTTTTTTTTTTTTTTTTTTTTAACGGAAGTAGTACCTGTGCATTGAATAAATTTGAAAAATACTGAAAAGAAGCAAAAAAGTTCCTCCTAATCCCCATACCCCCATACCCAAGAACAACCACCATTACTATTGGGGTCTCTTGCATTCTAGTTTCTTTTCTGTACATTTTAAACAAGTTTCATTTTAATAACCCTAAATGTGTTATTTTGTTATCTTTGGGAGGTGAGGTAGCAAATGGTTGGGCTCAAATCTTCCTGGTTCTGCCCTTACTTGCGGTATAAACTTGAGCAAGTCATTTAACTGTTCTGTGCCTCAGTTTCCCCATGTGTAAAATGGAGTGATGGTTCATTTACTTTGTGGGGTTGTTATGAGGATTAAACAGTGCTCAGGATATAGTAACTGCTGGGTAATTGTTAGCATTTCTTTCTATTTAATATTTTCCAGTTTTTTTTTTACTTTAAAATTTTTAAAAATTTATTTCTTCATTGTAGTAATATATATTATATATTTTATATTTATATATATACCATAAAATTTTTAAGCATACAATTGAGTGGCATTATTTACATCTACAATGTTGTGCTGCCATCACCACCACCCCCATGTTATTTTAAAACTCTTCATAAACACAGTTTTATTCATAAATGTTCAGTGTGGACTCTCATAGTTTTCTTAACTAATTCTCTATTATTGTGGCTCATGTAGGTGGTTTTCTACTTTTTTCTTCTATTTTGTTATTGTAGATGGCAGATCCTTAATTAATTGAAAGTTTACCTAAGAAAATAGCCAAAGGCTCTGATGAGCAAAGTCCCTGCCCAAAGGCCTTGTTTCCTAGGGATGCGCTTTCAGCAGTTCCAAACAGAGGCTGAGGGCATTTCAGTGGATGTGGAAATGATGCTTCACAGCTAAAATAAAAAAATAAAAAATAAAAATAAAAAAAAAGAAAGTATAGATTTGAAGGCATGTCTTACATATTTCCAGTTTTTCTCCTTAAATTTATATATAATTTTGTGCTAACTATTGAGATTATTGCTTTTATCCCCTTAAGAGTCTGTAAAGTGTTCCAGTGCTGACACTGAGGCAAATAAATAGTAAGATTTAGTTCTGTTCTGTTACTTAATTTTAATCATTTACCTTTCACAGATTTGAAAAAAAAACATATATTTTTGTTTTAATAACAATTTATTGTTTTGTTCCCCAAATTATAAAATCACTTTTTAAAAAAGATTTATTTTATTTATTTATCCCCCCTTGCAGCTTGTGCTCACTGTGTCCATTTGCTTTGCATTTTTCTATATCTGCTTGTCTCCCTTTGTTGCATCATCTTGCGGCACCAACTCACTGCACCACAGTGGGCCAGCTTGCCTTCACCAGGAGGCCCCAGGAATTGAACCCGGGGCCTCCCATATGATAAACGGGAGCCCAACCAATTGAGCCACAGCCGCTTCCCATAAAATCACTTTTAATTAATTGTGATACAGACTATTATAATTTTTTAATTGGCTAAAACAACTATGGCATCCACTATTAAAGTTACTCTTCTGAGATGGAATTGATTTAGTTGTTTGGAGAAGCTTTCATTTATAACACTTGAAATTCAAATTTAATTTTAAAAAATTTTTGAATTTTTGACTTGCAGAAAAGTTGCAAAAATAGTACAGAGAGTACTTGTATATGTTATTCAGTTTCTCCTTTGGAACATCTTACATAACCATGGTATAGTCATCAAAACCAGGAAATCAACATGGCCACAGTTCTATTAGAATGGTAGAATGTCCTTCAATTTGGACTTGTCAGATGCTTCCTCACGACTAGAATGAGATTACGTATTTTTGGCAAGAATATGACAGAACTGATATCATATCCTTCTCAGGGCATCCCATCAGTGGGTTCATGAGTTTGCTTTGTCATTATTGGCAATGTTAACCTTGGTCACTGGATTCTCTCCATTGTAAGTTACTATCTTTCCCTTTGTAGTTAATAAATATATTGGGGAAAATATCTGGAAACTACATAACTCAAAAGGGTTTTATATCCAGAATATATAAAGAAATCCTACAACCAACAACAAAAAGACAAACAACCCAATTAAAAAATGAGTAAATGACTTGAATGGACATTTCTCCAAAAAAGATATACAGATGGCCAATAAGAACATGAAGAGATATTCAACATCATTAGCCACTAAGAAAATGCAAATCTAAACCACAATGAGATACCATTTCATACCCACTAGAATGGCTACTATTAAAAAAACAGAAACATAGCTAGTGCTAGAGAGGATGTGGAGAAATAGGAACACTCGTTCATTGTGGTGGGAGTGGAAAATAGTGCAGCCGTTGGGGAATACAGTTTGGTTGTTCCTCAGAAAGTTAAGTATGGAATTACCAAGATCCAGGACTCCAACAGATATTGGCACACCAGTGTTCATAGTGGAATTATTCACAGTGGCCAAAAGGTGGAAACAACCCAAGTGTCTATCAACCAATGAATGGATAAACAAAATGTGGTATATACATAAAATGTAATATTATTTGGCTGTAAAAAGCAATGAAGTTCTGAAACATGAGACAACATGGATGAACCTTGAAGACCTCATGTTGAGTGAAATAAGCCTGACAAAAAAGGATAAATAGTATATGAGCTCACTGATATAAAATAATTAGAATATGTAAGCAAGTTCATAAGTTAGAAAGTAGAATACAGTTTACCAGTGGTCAGGGTAGGGTTAGGGAATGGGGACTTAACTCTTAATTGGTACAGTTTCTGTTTGGGATGATAGAAAAGTTTTGGTGATGGATGGTGGTGATGGTAGCACAACATTGTGAAAATAAATAATACCACTGAAGTGTTTGTTTGAATGTAATTAAAAGGGGTAATTTTTTATTATATACATGTTACAAGAATAAAACTTAAAAAATCAAGAAACTGTACAACACAAACAGTGAACCCTAATGTAAACTATGGCTTATAGTTAAAGTATAATTACCATAATATTGTCTCACTAATTGTAACAAAGGTGCTACATTAATGCATTAATGCAAAGTGTCAATAAGAGGAAAAACTGTGTGTGAGGTTGTGTATATGGGAATTCTGTACTTTCTGCATGACTTTTCTATAAACCTCCAAGTTTTCTAATTTAAAAAAATAATAAAGCACAGGGAACTAAAGTACTTGACATTAATAATATTGAACATGGTCTGTACATATGTGTGGGCAGTTTAAGTCTGTTAAGAACCTTATCTTAGGGTAGAGGAATTTATAAGCTCGCCCAATGTCATATAGTAGCCTGCAAGGAGAGGAACCAGGCTGGAAATTAGGTCTTTTGTGTTCCAGGATTCGTGCTCCTACCTGGGCTGTAACACAGGGCATCAGTGGGTCCCTGCTCTCCTCTCCAGCCTCGTTGCTTAATGTTCTGTCCCTCTGCAATCTCTGTGTCATTTCTGTTCCTCCCATGCCACATTCTCTCCATCTGAGGCCCCACACTCTTCACATCCTCTTCACCTGGCTCACTCCTCCTCAGCCTTGCTCAGCAATCACAGTCTCTTGCTCTAGGGCCCCTGCCCTGTTCTTTTGCAGCAGCCACAGCCTCCCTACCATAAACCTCAGCACACATTATCGTAATCACCTACTGGTTCCTGTCAGGCAGCAAACTCTGGGAGATGGGGACTGTGTCTGCCTTGCCATGCTATAACCCCAGGGCAGGCACACCATCTGGAAGAGAGGAGATCCTCAGTAAAGACTTGCTGAATGAATAAAGTAAAAATATTTGGTTCATACATTTAAAAGTCCATGCATTTAAAATGTACAAGTATTTAAATGGGTTAATGCACGTAAAGTATTTTGCACCCGGTGCGTAGGTCAGTGCTCAGTGCATGTCAGCTGTTGCTTTCCTCATCGTTGTTCTTGCCGCATCTGGCCCCCTCTGTCCCTGGTTTTCACTTCTGGTGTTGCTTCTCCTCTGACTCCCATGCCTATCCACCCCCACATGGGTACTTCCTCACATGAGTGTTGGCTCTCTCGTTCCTGAAGAATGCACAGAAGAACCATGTGCCTCTCAGCCCATGGGTGTCGGGAGAGTGGAAGAGCCTGCTGTTGCCCAAGGGCAGGGACAAAGCTGTGCTAACAGGAGGGAGGATGAGGAAGGATGCTTCCCAGCTAAATTAGCATCTGCCTTTGCAAGGTGTGCTTACTTCAGAAGTCACCATGGAGATCCCCAGCTGGTCTGCAGCCCTCGTGGAGGAGATCTGGGCCAGAATCAGAAGACAGACCCACAGTCACACTCCTGATGGACCTGGAGTGGAGAGGGGATGGAGAAGGAGCCCACTCGGCTGAGGCCTTGAAGTAGAAATGAGACAGAGGTGGGCCCCTTCCTGTAGAAGGAAGTGGAGTTTTCTCCAAAGTGGGGCTGGGTTGCTGTGCTGTGTGACCTGCTAGGGGCACAGCAGAAAAGGGGACCCAGGTCAGGGGTCGGCGGAGCACCAAGGGCTGATGTGGGAGAGCCTTCCTGGCTCACTGGGGAAGACACCCAAGTTGAAGGAAAATAACCTTGGTTTCCTATGTTGGTGAGATCAGGGCTCTAGAATTGTTTCCCTCCACACCTTCTCAGCCAGGATCAGGAGACACGAATGTGCTTGAGGACAACCGGCCACAAACTGCTTTCCAGGAGGTTCCTGGTCCTTCTCTAGCACACAGAACTTTGTTTACAGACAGCTGTTCTTGGCAGCTTCCTCAGGTTCCCAGACTCTTCCTCTACTTTGGAGCATTTGGGTTCTATTTTTACTGAGACATGAAAAGTTTCCCATGTTTGAAAATAGCTGCCATGTAGAGAACTGTTGTACTACTGTTTTTGCCTGCCCAGCATGCTTTCCTCCATCCACTTCCTTCTGGACACAGAGTCTGGCCAGGGCTGAAGGGGGTGGGGCACGTGACCAAGCAGGGCCAATCGGGATCTTCCCTCGGCCTGGGAAGGGAAGCCCTTCTTCAGAGTTACCTGGTCATCTCCTTGACTGCATGAAGGATGCGTCCCATCTGCGGAAGGAACATGTGCATGGAAGTAAAAGAGCAACATGTACATGGAAGCCGCAGGGAAAGGGGAGAGAACCTTGAGCCCCTGAATCCACTTCCATCCCAGCCCCTCCCAGTTCTGTGCGTTGGAGCATTCCTATTTTGCTTTAGCTGGAGTGGAGTTTCTTGGTCCTGACTGACACATGAAGCAAAGAAAGCCTAGTTTCTTCCTTGAATTTTAAGTTGAGCCCAGCTGTGGGTGCCTCCAGGTTCAAGGGGCCAGAGTGAGCTGGGCCAGGCAGTGCACAGCTGGTGCAGTGGGAGCAGTTAACCGACAGCCCCATTCTCATAATCCATGTGATCATTCCTGAAAACGTGCTTGATGTTGGCGACGACGTGGCGGGGCGAGAGGGGTGGACCTCCGTGCCCCACTGGAGGGAGCGTAAGGGGTCCAGCAGTTTGGCCAGCACTCGGCCACCACAGAGAGTAGTCAGTTTGCCTGCCGGCTTTGCTCCAGCAATCCCTGTCCTGGATCTCCTCCCTTGTTTTACAGATGAGGAAAGCGAGGTTAAATAGTCACACACACCCAGGTTCACACAACTAGCAAGTGGGGGGGCTAGGATTTATACTTGGGGTCTCTTTGACACAAATCCCGTGAGCTTTACCCCTACCCCACCCTGTGGGACTGCCTCACTGGTCCTTCCCAAGGCTGATGAGCACGGCCAGCGTGGTTCAAGGAAGTGCCAGCAGTGCTGTGTCGCCTCTGCCAAGCAGCCCACCTGAATTTTCTCCTCTATCGGTTGCCTCGCTCAGGCTTTGTCATCCCAGGGGCCTCCACGTGCAAGGTCTGTGCACAACCTTCATGGTTTGTCAATGAAGTTGCCTGGCCACCTTAGAGTACACATGTGTACTCTGTGAAAGCTGAGGATCAGAGAGAATGTGACCTTTTAATATCAAATAGGCAGTAAAAGGTAAGGTGGGTTAGTGGTTGCCTAGGCCTGGGAGTGGGAGGGAGGGAAATGAGAATTGACTGCTAATGGATACGGAATTTCTTCTACAATTGATTATGGTGATGCTTACACAGCTGTGAGTATACTGAAACCCACTGAATTATACACTTTAAATAGGTGGATTGTGTGGTATATGAATTATGCCTTAATAAAGCTTAATAAAAAATTGTAGTTAAATTAATTTCAGTAAATCTAAAATATAGATTTTAAATAAGGTAAAGCAGAGCCTCTGTCTTGCCAAAACCAGACCAAATCAATCACCTCAGACTGCTCTCCCAATACCAGTAACAGATGGGACCTTCACATTATACTTTTGAAGGTCCTTTACCCACTAGAAGTATCCTCTTAACGTTTTTCCCTCAGGAAGGGGATGGGCTTTGCCTGAGTTGTCCATTCACCCCTTCCCAGTTCTAGTACAAAATAAAGGTATAAGGTCTCTTCTGATGCTGCATGGCTAGGGTTGTGATTCCCTGATGCAATGGATCCCTGCCGTTCCTGAGCTGGTTGCCTGGAATCAGGGTGCAGTCTGGGAATAAGGGCTGTAATTTACTAGGCATAGTAAACTCCCCGCCCTCTCACCTGCCACCCTGTTAGGCTAGGTGCTCACATAGGGTAGAGACCTGTTCTCTCTTGTGTGTCCCAGAGTCCCCAGTGCCTCCTGTCCCATTACTCCATTTTATTATCTTCAAAGCACTTGTTATTTAGTTTATATACTGTCTCCCACCCACTAAAATTAAAATCCCCCCAGAGTAGGCTGGGATGTTATCTGTCCCCTTCACCTCCATATCTTGCCCACAATAGGGGCTCAATAAGGTAGAAGTTTAATGAATGAACACAGTAATATTTGTTGAAGGAAGAAATATGTGAGTAAATAAATAATAATTTTAGATTCCCAAAGTGTTTTTCATAAGATTTTGTAGTGAGTCGATAGACTGATTTAATTTGAATTTAATCTTTGTTCTCTTTCACCCAGTGTTCATGTGAAAGTAGGTGAAAAGTTCCCTAAGGGCAGGGAACTTATCTGTTGTGTTCATCTCTGTACCTTGTCCATAGTAGGAGCTCAATAGATGTTGTTGTGTGAATGAATAAGTGAACATTGTAGTATTTGCTGAAGGAAAAAAATGTGTGAGTGACAGTGAAAAGATCTCCAGACAGGGAAGGAAGAAAGAACAAAAAATCTGTTCCACATAGTCACCAACTTTACATTATAATGTTTCTGTCTGTCTTATCTGGCCCTGTACATGACTCAAATGCCAATGCAAGGATAACCTAAGGACCAGCAAACACTCAGCCATGGGTGTGGATCACTTATGTCAAGAACTACCTGAATCACCTCTTGTCCAGTCCTCCACCTCCCATTTGCCTTGGCTCTTAGGTTTGATACCCTTCCCAGCCCTGCATTTGATGCCGCATTTTGAAATCTGAATCTCAGCACTAGCCATTGGACTGGAGTGAGTCCAGCATTCTGACTCCAGCCCTGGCTACAGTCTCAGCACGTAGAGACACTCCTCCTTCCTACCCCACCCTAAAGGCCAACAACCAGGCTGTGTCCTGCCCAGTGTCCCTCATAGTGGAGGGAAATTGGAAATTATTCTAGAAGACAGCTTACTTCTTAGGGCCTCCAAATATCTCTGGGTCCAGGGGATGATGGGTGACCCAGTGTTCCACTCCATTCCTGGGCCCAAGCAGCACTGTCCTTACAGAGCCAATGGGGAGCTAGTGCCATGCAGCTGGGCACCACGTGGCTGCGTGTCACATGGTCATCCTTCCATGAGCAGCTCATAGAGGTCTTGCCTCCCCTTTGCCACTGGTACCCCAAACCTTTACCAAGAACTTCTGTAGCTCACTCTGCTTTTTTGCTCCACATACAGCTGAAAGAGGAAACCCTGAGCTCCCAGGCTGAGGAGAATTTTCAGTAAGTGGTTCTTTGGTTTGTGCAGGGCAGAATTGAGAGATGGTCTATCTTTCTTCCTTGTGCATCCTAATTGATTGAATGAGGCAAGATGTTTGGCTCTGCCTGCTCACCAACTGCAGAGCTAATTATCACATCTAACATTTCCTGAGTATCTATTATATGCTAGGCGATGAGCTAGGTCATATATATATAAACTTCAAGAATATAAATAATCTCATTTAATATATATGCTATATACTATATACAAACTCTTTTAACCCCCAAAACAGACCCAAAAGGGAGGAATTAAGTCATAGCACAAGGTCATAGTTGGTGAGTGTAGGCTGTCAGGCTCCAAAAGTCAGCTCTCTGGTACTTTGCTAAGTGGTGGTCATCTTTGCCTTTCACAAATTCCAGTGATGCAGTTAGGGAAATATAGTGGCCATCAAATTTGCCTTTTTGAAAAGATTTGGGATGGAATAATTTCAGGAAGACCACAGGAAGCACTGTACAGTGAACTGATTTGAGTGTCCAAACACCTCTCAGAGGGCTTATATTTTGGCAGTTGTACAGAGGCTAAATCTAGCATTCCCCTCCCCACCCCTTCTCCCTCCCTCACTCGTGGGTAGGACCCTCTGGAGCTGGAGGGGAAGTAGACCCTAAATATCAGGGGCTCATACCTACTTCCTGCTGAATTCAAGCCCACCACTGGGCACTAGCAATGATTATATCAAAAGTGAAATTAGGAAAACAATTATAGTCACAGTAACATCAAAAAAAAAAAAATTCTTAGGAAAAAATTCAACAAGAGAAGGACAAGACTTGTACACTGAAAAGTACAAAACACCACTGAAAGAAATTAAAGAAGAATTAAATAAATGGAACTACATCCCATGTTCATGGATTGGAAGACTTAATATTATTAAGAGGACAATACTCCTCAGATTCAACATAATCTCTATAAAATTCCACCTGTCTTTTTTTGTGTGCAAAAGTTGAAAAGCTGAACCTAAAATGCTTATGAAAATGCAAGGGACTCATAATAACCAAAACAATCTTGGAAAAGAAGAACAAAGTTGGAGGACTTTAACTTCGCAATTTCTAAACTTACAATAATCAAGACAATATAGTACTGGCATAAGGCTAAACATATAATAGATCAATGGATCAGAATTGAGAGTCCAGAAATAAACCTTCACATTTATGCTCAATTAATTTTTAACAAGGGTGCCAAGTCAATTAAATAGCAAAAGAATAGTCTTTTCAACAAATGGTGCTGGGTCACTGGATATCCATATGAAAAGAATGAGGTTGGATCCCTACCTCACACCATATAAAAAAATTGACTCAAAGTGGTTCAAAGACCTAAATTTAAAAGCTAAAGCTGTGAAACTCTTAGAAGAAGACATAGGCATAAATCTTTATGGCCTTAGACATGATACTGAAAGCACAATGCCCAAAAGAAAAAAATAGATAAATTGAACTTCATCAAAATTAGAAATGTTTGTGCTTCAAAGGACACTATCAAGAAAATGAAAAGACAACCTATGGAATGAGAGAAAATATTTGCAAATTATATGTTTGATAAGTCTAGTATTCAGAATGTATAAAGAACTATTACAACTCAATAATAAAAATACAAATAGCCCAATTGAAAATAGACAAACAAAAAAATGGGGAAAGGATTTGAATAAACATTTCCCCAAAGAAGATATACAAATGTCTGATAAGCACATGAACAGATGCTCAACATCATTAGGTATTAGGGAATTACAAATCAAAACTGCAATGAGATCCCACTTCATACCCATTAAGATGGCTATTATCAAAAAAGGAAAATAAATGTTAGTATGGATGTGGAGACATTGGAATCCTCATACATTGCTGGTGGGAATGTAAAGTTGGAAACCGTTTGACATTTCTTCAAAAAGTTAAACATAGAATTACCACATGACCCAGCAATCCCACTCCTAAGTCTAAATCCAAGAGAAGTAAAACATATGTCCACCCAAAAACTTGCACTGGAATGTTCATAACAGCATTGTTTATAATAGCCAAAAAGTGTGTTTCTGTCTCTGCTCCTCTCTGTTTGACAAATAGCCATATTTGCTTGTACCATGCCAGTGCATCTCTGAGACATGAAGTTAAAGGCTGTAAATGGATTTGGCCATATGGTGTGTGTAGTAGTTTGGAAGTTTGATGTAATTATGAATTACAAAAACAGATATTCGATCATGCTTGTAAACTGGTCTGTTAATCTGGGCATGATTAAGTTATGATTAGGGCATTAACTGGGCCATGTCAGTAGGGCATTGAGTCCCACCCCTGGGTGGGTGGGGAAATCAAATATAAAAGGTATGGCAAAGAGCAGTTTTGATGTTGGAGTTTTGATGTTGGAGTTTTGATGTTGGAGAGAAGGCCCCGG
>JAQZBX010059126.1:0-17599 GCA_029593785.1 Cabassous unicinctus | reverse complement strand
CATGATGGAGAGCTAGCTGAGTAAGAAGTACATGGGTGTGTGGAGACGTGAGTCCATGTTTATGAGCAGAATCATGACCATGTTGGCTGTTACAGCCACCAAAAACATGGAAAAACAACTGCAAAGATAAGCCCAGGGAACACAGGATGGGTGATGAGCTCCAAGAGGATGAAGTCAGTGGATTTTAATTGTGGGAACATATATACAACATAAACTTTCCCATCTCAACTACTCCCAAGCATACCATTCAGTGAGGTTAATCACATTCACTATGTTGCTGTACCTTCATCACCTTTCATTATCAAAACTTTCCCATGTCCCCAAGTAGCTGCATCCCAATAGTTATTTTTTTAAAATTTAGTTTTATCCATTTTTAAAACCCCCCCCGCCCCCGTTTTTGCTGTTTTTGTGTCCATTTGCTGGACAATTCTCTGTGTCTGTTTCCTGCCCTCTCTTCTCATCCTTCTCCTCCTGTCTTCACCGGGATTCGATCCTGGGAACCTCTGATGTGGGAGAGAGGCGTCCTACCACCTGCACCACCTTAGATCTTGTTTTTTTTCGGCATGTCTTGTCTTGGCTCTCCCTTGTGTTACTCTCCTGTTATGTCATCATCTTGCTGTGTGGCTCGGCGGGGCCTGATGGCGCGCCCGCGCACGGGGCCTAATGGCATGCCGGTGCATGGGGCCTGGTGGCCTGTGTGCCTTCTATACTTTCCTTTATTTTTACTGGGAAGTCCCAGGGACCGAACCCAGGTCCCTCCATATGGGAGACAGACTCCCAACCATTTGAGCCACATCCGGCCCCCCAGTAGTTTTTGGTATGTTGTATTTTTGTTTTGAATTGTCTCAAATATTTTCTAATTTTCTTTGTCATATCTTCTTTGACCTATTGGTTATTTAGAAAAGTGTTGTTTAATTTCCACATATTTGTTAATTTCCCAATTATCTGTTGTTGATTTCTAATTTTGTTCCATTGTGGTCTCAGAACATACTTTGGATGATTTCAGACCTTTGAAATTTATTAAGACTTCATTTGCACACTTCATCAGAATGATTAATCTGCTATTGTTGGGTGGAGTGTTATATAAAGGTCTATTAGGTCTAGTTGGTTTGTAATGTTGCTCAAGTCTTCTATTTCCTTGTGGAGCTTCTACCTAGTTATTCTATGCATTATTGAAAGTGAGGTATTGATATCTCCAACTATTATTGTTGACTTGTTTTTCTCCCTTCAATTTCATCAGTTTTTGCTTCATGTACTTTTGTGGGCTTTGTTGTTAGATGTTTATAATCATTATATCTTTCTGGTAAATTGGCCCTCTTATCATTATAAAACATCTCTTCTTGTCTCTAGTAACAATTTTTGTCTTAAGTCTACTTTGTCTGATATTAGTATAGCTGCTCTATCTCCACTGTGGTTACTGATTCCATAGTATATCTTTTTCCACCCTTTTCTTTCCATACTTTTGTGCTTCGAATCTAAAGGTTGTCTTTTATGGACAGCATAAAGTTGGATCTTTTTTTATCCATTTTTTTTATTCTTATCTTTTGATTGGGGTGTTTAATCAACTTATACAATATAATTACTGATAAGGTAGGACTTATGTCTGCCATGTTTATTTGTTTTGTATATATTTTCTGTCTACTCTTGATCTTGCCCCGCCCCCACAAAAATAATCTTTACTCTTCTTTCTGTCTCTATGAATGTGAATATTTTCTGATATTTTCTTTGTGTTTACCATGGGGTTTAAATTTAACATATTAAATCTATTAAAAATCTCATTTGCTTTGAAACCAACTTAATGACATACATACACTATCTTCCTATAACCTTGTGTCACCCCGCCTTTATGTAGTTTTGTCCAAATTACATATGTATACATTATGAGTCCAAAACCATTGATTTATCCTTACATTTTATGCATTTGTTTTTTTAGATCCTATAAGAAGTAAAAAGTGGAGTTACAAATCAAAAATCAAATGGTACTCTTATTTATATTTGCCCATGTCATTATCTTTACCAGAGATCTTTATTTCTTTAGGTGGTTCTAGTCAATTGTCTAGTGTCCTTTCCTTTCAACCTGCAGAACTCACTTTAGCATTTCTTATAGGGCCAGTTTAATGGTGACAAAGTCCCTTAGCTATTGTTTCTCAGAGAATGTTTTAATCTCTCATTTACATATATACATATATATATAATAATTAGAGAAGTTGTGAACTTACAAAATAATCATGAATAATGTGCAGAATTCCCACACAATAGCACCTTACACTGTTATGGAACATTTGTTACAGACTATGAGAGAACAACATCATAATAGTCTTTTTACCACTAACTACGGTCTATAGTGTATGAATGGTATATTTTTTACATACCCCCTATTATTAATACAGTACCTTCTTTGACACTGATGCAAGAATTTTATAATGTTGTTAACTATAGTCCATAAATTATATTAATTGTATTTTTCCCATGCAACTCTAAATTCATACCATCTTGTAATAGTGTTATACATTTATTCTAGTTCATAGAAAAACATTCTTATATTTGTACTATTAACCACAATCCTCATCCACCTCCAGGTTCACTGTTATTCACTCCCTAGATTATTCTCTAGCTTTCTTTCAATCAACGTTTACATCCCTAGACTGCACTTTTCAGCCACAATCACATTTATAAAACAGCTGTGTTGGCGATACTCATTACAATGTGTTACCATCAATTTTACCCATTTCCACACTTTACCAACCAAGCTAATTAAAAATTCTACACATATTAAGCATCAGTATCCCTTCTCAGCCATCATCCTATCTCCTAGTAACCTATACGCTAGGTTTTAACTCTATGTGTTTATTCTTTGTATATAATTCATATTAGTGAAACCACACAATATTTGTCCTTTTTTGTCTGGCTTATTTCACTCAGCATAATGTCCTCAAGGCTCATCCATGTTATCATATGTGTCCCAATTTCATTTACTTTTACAATCGCATAGTATTCCATTGTATATATATATACCACATTTTGTTTAGCCATTCATATGTTGATGGGCAGACACTTGGGTTGTTTCCATCTTTTGGCAATTGTGAATAATGCTGCTATGAACATCGGTGTGCAAATGTCTGTTCACATCACTGTTTTCAGTTCTTCTGGATATAGTCCTAGGACAGGGATTGATGGATCATACAGCAGTTCTCTGTTTTCCTCCCTGGGGAACTGCCAAACTGTCTTCCATGGAGGTTGCACCATTCTACATTCCCACCAAGAGTGAAGGAGTGTTCCTATTTCTCCACTTCCTCTCCAGCACTTGTTGTTTTCTGTTTGTTTGTTTTTTAAAGTAATGGCCATTCTATGAAGTATGAGATGATATCTCATAATTTTTTAAAATTTATTGAAGTATATCACTCATACATGAACATACATAAACAATAAGTGTACAGCAATAGTTGTGAACTTACAAAACAAACATACATAACATCATACAGGGCTCTCATACCTCACCCTACCAGCAATATCTTGCATTACTGTTAAACATTTTTTAACTACTGATTAAAGAGCATCCTCAAAATATTACTACTAACCAAAGTATTTTCCCCCAACCACCCTATTACTATTATTTTTTATATCATTTATACATGAACATACATAAACAATAAGTATAGAGTAAAAGCTGTGAGCTTACAAAACAAACATTCATAACTTCATACAGGGATCCCATACATCAACCCTCCACCAACACCTTGCACTGTGAGAAATTTGTTACAAATTATGAACGAATATTGTCAAAATCTTACCACTAATTATAGTCCTTATTTACATTTGGTGTATTTTTCCCCCAACCCATCCTTTTTTTTTTTTTTTAAATATATTTTTATGACAGAATTTGTAAACTTACAGAACAATCATGCACATGTGCAGAATTCCCAAACAACACCCCTCTATCAACACACCACACTGTGGTGGAATATTTGTTACAGATTATGAGATAATTTCATCCGATTATTACCAGGTCCATAGCGTATATTTGGCACACAGTTTCCATACTCCCCCATTATCAACACAGTACATCTATGGTGTAGATGCAAGAATATTACATTATTACTGTTAACCACAGTCCATAGGTCACTTCGGTTGTATTTTTCCCTTGCTTCTCCACATTCCCACCACGCTGCAATATTGAGGTACATCTGCTCTAGCTCACAAAGGACACTCTTGGATCTGTACCATTAACCACAATTCTCATCCACCTCTGGGTTTACTGTGCTATTCAGTCCCTAGATTATTCTCTAGCTATCTGTCAATTGGCATTTACATCCCTAGACTACCATTTTCAGCCACATCCCCATTTATAAACCAGCTGTTACTCACTATAATGTGTTACCATCAACTCTGTACACTTTTACAGTAAAGCTAATTAAAACTTCTACATACATTAAACATCAGTGGTCCATCTCAGTCCTTCCTTATCTCCTTTAAGAACCACCACCTACCACCAGGTCTTGAAGATAGTATCCTACATTTTCTTCTAGAAGCTTATGGTTCTTGCTTATATATTTAGTTTTTTAATCATTTTGAGTTAATTTGTGAGATAGGGGTCCTCTTTCCTTCTTTTGCTATGGATATCCAGTTTTCTCAGCACCATTTGTTGAATGGACTGTTCTGCCCGAGCTGGGTGGGTTTACAGGCTAGTCAAAAATCACTTGACCATAGATGTGAAAGTCTGTTTCTGAACCATCAATTCGGTTCCATTGGTCTAGGTGTACCATGCTGCTTTTACCACTGTAGCTAGGTAATACGACTTAAAGTCCGGAAATGAGAGTCTTTAACTTTGCTTTTCCTTTTTAAGATATTTCTGGCTATTCAGGACCCCTTACCTTTCCAAATAAATTTGATAATATGTTTTCCATTTATTTAAAAAATGCTGGTGGAATTTTTTATCAGGATTGCTTTGAACCTGTAGATCAATTTGAGTAGAATCGACATCTTAATGATATTTAGTCTTCTAATCCATGAACATGGAAAGTTCCTCCGATCATTTAGTTTTTTTTAAAATTTCTTTTAACAATGAGTTGTAGTTTTCTGAATACAAGTGCTTTAGGTCGTTGGTTAAGTTTATTCCTGAATATTTGGTTTTAACTGTCCTATTTTATTTTCACCACTCTTTTGTCGCTTTTAGTTACTTTTATTGATATAATCTTCATTTCTAGACTCTCTTCCAGGCCTCTCTCTCCTGTCTTTTCTTTTCAGGCTATAGCATACCCTTTAGTATTTCCTGCAAAGCAGGTCTCTTGGTTACAAACTCTCTCAGTTTCTGTTTATCTGTGAATATTCTAAACTCGCCCTCATTTTTGAAAGACAATCTTGCCAGATATAAGATTCTTGGCTGGAAGTTTTTCTCTTGCAGTATCTTAAATATATCATACCACTGTCTTCTTGCCTCCGCGGTTTCTGGTGAGAAATCAGCACTTAATCTTATTGGGTATCTCTTATACATTATGCATTGCTTTTCTTTTCCTGCTCTCAGAATTCTTTCTTTGTCTTTGGCATTTGACATCCTGATTAGCATGTGTCTCAGAGTTGGCCTATTCGGATTTTTTCGGATGGAAGTACGTCGTGCATCTTGGACATGGATATCTATGTCCTTCAATAGGGTTGGGAAATTTTCTACCATTATTTCTTCAAATATTCCTTCTGCCCCTTTTCCCTTCTCTTCTCCTTCTGGGACACCCATGACACATATGTTTGCACGTCTCTTGCTGTCGTTCAGTTCCCTGAGATCTTGTTCAAGTTTTTTCCAATCTTTTCTTGATCTGTTCTTTTTTATGTTCACTTTCAGAAGCCATTTCTTCAAGCTTACCAATCCTTTCTTCTGCCTCCTCAAGTCTGCTATTATATGATTCCAGTGTATTTTTAATTTCATTTATTGTACATTTCATTCCTGTAGGATCTGCTATTTTTCTATGTATGCTTTCAAATTCTTCTTTGTGCTCATTCAATGTCTTAATATCCCTAATTTCTTTAGCCATCTCATTTAATTTATTAAGGAGATTTGTTTGAACATCTATGATTAGTTGTCTCAACTCCTTTATGTCATCTGGAGGGTTATCTTGTTCTTTTAACTGGGCCATATTTTCCTGTTTCTTGGTGTGGATTGTAGTTTTTTGTTAGTGTCTTGGCATTTATTCTGGGTGCAGAATATTTACTAGAGTATTTATTCTGGGTGCAGTTTTTCTCTTTAGTTTAAGGCTTTCTTGCCCTTTCTTCCTTGCTGGTTGTATAGTAGGAGCCAAGGATGTAATTGGTGCTATAAGCTGTGGAGGCTCAAGCTCCCCTCATTGCCCCAAGGACCAATGAAGCTTTCTCCAACTTTCTTCTTTGCCAGCGGGGTAGGGACAGAGCCACAGCTGTGTGGAAAATCCAAGTCGTGCAGGCCTAGACTGTAGATGCCTAGAGACTGATGAAGCTTCACGCCCCTTTCTCCACTGCCTGGGGCAAGGATGGAGCTATAGGTGTGGCCAGCAATCTATGCAGTGCAGGTCCAAGATGACAGCAGTTGCCCCGATAATCTTCCGATTATTCAGTCTGTGCCAGCCAAATGTACCTGCAGTTACCTGGATACACTGGTGCAGGGCCCGCCAGCTTTCTAGCCTAGGGCTGCAGGCCAATCTGGGTGAAAGAAACCAGTCTCTACCTTCACTGGGATTTTCAGTCAGCCCAGCTTCCCCTCATGCTTGTGATGGTGTCAAAATGGTGGCTACTGGCCTCTTTCTGATTTGGACATATTCAAATTTTGGCTGTTCTTATGGTAATACTTTAGCCAGCCGAATTTACTAATCAGTAGCTGAAATCAGTGGCCAACCGTCTCTTCCTCCCCTGATTTTGGGAAATGGAGCTTCCAATTCCTGCCACAGAATAGCTCCTGGGGCAACATGCGCTGCCAAAGTAGGATGACCACCCGGAGAGGCTGGCGGCGCAGCTCCCCCCAGCTTCCTCCCTGCCCAAGGTGGGCCTGGGGCTTAGGCTAGAGCTGCAATCTGATCTAGATGGAAAGAAGTCGGTCCCTAGCAGCACTGTGATTTTCAGTCAGCCCCGCTTCCCCTTGTGTCAGGGCTGGAGTTAAGATGGCGGGCAGCTACCGGCTTCTTTCTGACTTGGACAGGTTCAAACTTTAGCTGTTGTTAGGATTATACTTTATCCAGCCGAATTTACTAATCAGTAGCTGAAGTTGGTGCCCAACCGTCTCTTCCTCCCCTGTTTTTGGGAGTGGAGCTTCCAATTCCAGCTGCTGAACGGCTCCCAAGGCGGCTTGTGCCTCCAGTGGAGAATGGGCACTGGCCTCCATGGTGTGGAGTGCTCTACTCACCAATCTTCTCTGCAGATGGGCAGTCTCCTCCTTCCATTCTTTCAAGGATGTTGCAGGATGCACTTCTGGTCTCCTGGAGCCCCCAAACAAGCACTTTATATAGCTCTGAGTGATTACTAACTGCCCTGTAGCAGGAGGTGATTCTAGGAGCTCCTTACTCTGCCCCCATTTTGCTGGTTGTCCTGATATCTCATTATAATTTTGATTTGCATTTCCCTAATAGCTAGGGATATTGAACATTTTTTTCATGTGCTTTTTCGTCACTTGTATTTCCTCTTGGGAGAAATGACTATTTAAGTCTTTTGCCCATTTTTTAATTAGATTGCTGGCTGTTTTATTGTTGAGTCGTATGATTTCTTTATATAGCATGGAAATCTGACCCATATCAGATATGTGGCTTCCAAATATTTTCTCCCATTGAGTGGGCGGCCTTTCCACCTTCTTGACAAAGTCCTTTGAATTACAAAAGTGTTTAAGTTTAAGGAGGTCCCATTTATCCATTTTTTTATTTGGTTGCTCATGCTTTTGGTATAAGGTTTAAGAATCTATCACCTACCATCAGGTCTTGAAGATGTTTCCCTACATTTTCTTCCAGGAGTTTTACAGTTCTTGCTTTTATATTTAGGTCTTTGATCCATTTTGAGTTAATTTTTACATAAAGTGTGAGACAGGGGTCCTCTTTTTTTTGGTTATGAATATCCAGTTCTCCCAGCTACCTTTGTTGAATAGACTGTTCTGCTCCAGCTGGGTGGGCTTCACAGTACCATGCTGTTTTTACCACAGTACCATGCAGTTTTTACCACAGTAACTAGATAATATGATTTTAAGTCTGGAAGTGAGAGTCCTCCAACTTTCTTCTTCATTTTTAAGATATTTCTGGCTATTCAAGTCCCCTTACTCTTCCAAATAAAAAAAATTTTTTTTTCCGCTTTTTTACCGCCTCCTCCAACCGCGACTCCCCCGCGCCCCGATCGGCGGCGCCCCCCAGCCCGGGCTCTTGGCGCCCCCGCCGGGCCAACCGCCGCTTCGGGAGGCCCACCGGCCGGCAGCCCGCCCGTTGCCGTCGCTGCTCCCGCCTCCTCCCGCCATGGCATCCGACAGCCGCGCGCCCTCCCCGCCCTCCCTGCCCGACAGCTTCCTCGGCTGTCAAATAAATTTGATAATTGTGTTTTCCATTTTTTTAAAAGATTTATTTTTATTATTTATCACCCCCCCCTTACTGCTTGTGCTCGCTGTGTCCATTTGCTGTGTGTTTTTCTGTGTCTGCTTGTCTCCCTTTGTTGCGTCATCTTGCTGCACCAGCTCACACAGCCTGTGCGCAGGCTGTGGCCAGCTTGCCTTCACCAGGGGACCCCAGGAATCGAACCTGGGGCCTCCCATATGGTAAACAGGAGCCCAACCAATTGAGCCACAGCCACTTCCCATCCATTTATTTTTAAAAGGCTGTTGGAATTTTAATTGGGATTGCATTGAATCTGTATTCCAATTTGGGTAGAATTGACATCGTAACAATATTTAGTCTTCCAATCCGTGACACATAATGTTTTTCCATTTATTTAGGTGTTCTTTGGTTTCTTTTAGCAATGCATTGTAGTTTTCTAAATACAAGTGCTTTACGTACTTGGTTAAATTTATTCCTAAATATTTGATTCTTTTAGTCGTTATTGTAAATGTAATTTTTTCCCTGACCTCCTCCTCAGATTGCTCATTAGTGTATAGAAAGCCTACTGATTTTTGCATATTAATCTTGTATCCTGCCACTCTGCTGAACTCGATTATTAGCTCTAGCAGGTATGTTGTAAATCTCTCTCATTTTTGAAAGTCATTTTGCTGGATATAGAATTCTTGGTTCACAGCTTTTCATTTTCAGCACTTTAAATATGTCATCCCACTGCCTTCTTACCTCCATGGTGTTCAATGACAAATCCACACAATCTTACTGAGGCTCCTTTGTCCATGACACTTTGCTTCTCTACTGCGACTTTCCATCTCTCTCTTTATCTTTGGCATTCAACAGTCTGATTATGTCGCAGAGTGAATCTATTTGGATTCATCCTGTTTGGAGTTCATTGAGCATCTTGGATGTGCATATTTCATTTCTTTTGTTAAATTTGGCAATTTTCTTCTCCTTTTGGGACTCCCACAATGCATATATTGGTACACTTGATGGTGTCCACTGGTTGCTCAAGCTCTCTTCACTTTTCTTCATTCCTTCCTCCTTCTGCTCCTCACACTGGATGATTTCACTTGTCTTACCTTAAGGCTCACTGATTCTTCTGCCAGCGCCAATCTGCTGTTGATTTCCTCTGAGGGAATTTTAACTTCTGTTACTGTGGTCTTCAGCTCTGTTTGGTTCCTCTTCATAATTTCCATTTCTCTACTGCTATTCTCCTTATGTTCATGTATCATTTCCCTAATTTTCTTTAGTTCTTTGTCCATGTTTTCCTTTAGCTCTTTTTTGCACATTTAGGACCATTTTAAAAAGCCTTTTTCTGGAATGCCCCAGGTCTGATCTTCCTCATTGACGGTTTCTAATGCTTTAATCTTCTCCTTTGCCTGTGATATCACTTCTTTCTTTGACTGTTTTGTAATCTTTTATTGAAACCTGGATATATTTATATCTTAGTAGGTTATTGATGGAATTCAGACTGAGGCAATTGTTCCTTAAGCATCTATCCAGCTAGTGTTGACAAGCTTGCCTTGAATGCCAGGGGGAAGAAGAGGAAGAAGAAAAAGAAGAGGAGAAAGAGGAGGAAGGGAAAAAAAAGAAAACACCTTTCCCAGTCTTTGCACACTGACCTGTGTGAGTGCTCTTCTTCAGAGTATATCCAGACAATGAGTTTGGAGAACAGCTCCAGGCCAAAGTGTAAGGGTCACCCTGATCATTTCTACATATGTGTCTTATCTTGGACATGCTTCTGTGGCTTTAGGAATTCCCCCATTTACATGGTCTGAATGTCCCCTCTTCCCTAGTTTTTCATGTTCACAGGCACTGCACTGCACATCCTTAGGTCAGCAATCCCTTGCCCCAGGCAGCACGATTTGACTGCTCCCTCACAGCATTCTGTAAGAGAGCTCTCCAAGCTGCCTTCTACATGCAGGGCAAGTTCTGGGATGGTGAGGCCCAAAGGCCACCACCAGACAGATTAGGCCAGACATACATGCTCCTGGTATGTGCACAAGGGTTACTCTGATCCCTCTAGGACCAGGGATCTGCACATTGGAACGTGGGCTGGCTCTGTGCCCAGCTGGTGAGATGAGAAAAAGGTCAGCTTGGCCAGCCCAATATCCAACTGCTTTTAACTAGCCCTTTCTTGATCCATTGCGTACCCTGTTACACAGTCCTTTAACTGTTTTCTGGAGCTTTGAGAAAGATGGTTCTGCCAGTTCTTGCTAGTCATTCAAAGCTTCTGTAGGGGGATGGAGCCCTGAAACATCTCCCTCCACCATTTTGATCAGGGTCAGGTATATCTCTTTAACTTCCTTGTTGTTCCTTTAATTATATTTTCTTATTTTTTTAGTGGTTGCTCTGGGGATTACAATTAACATCTTAACTTAAAACAATCTAGTTCAGATAAATAGCCAGCAAATTTCAATAGTGAGTATTCAATAGATGCTCTAATATACTTTCATTCTCTCTCCCTTCCTTTGAGCTATTATGGACATACAAATTATATCTTTATACATAATAAGCCTATCCATAATTATTGCTTTATGCAGTTGTCTTTTAAACCAATAAAAAAGTTAAAAATAAAAATGTTTATGCTGTCTTTCATAATACCTTCATCAGAGCCCTTTATTTCCTCATGTGGATTTGAGTTACTATCTAGTGTCCTTTCATACAAAAGACAATTCTCTTTAGTATTTTTTGTAGCACAGGTCTGTTAATGATAATTATCAGTTATTATCTGAAAATTTCTTCAATTCTCTTTGTTTTTTGTTTTTTTAAAGAAGGATGTAGCTAAATATAGAATTGTCTTTTTCTTTCAGCAATTTAAAGATATCAAACTAGTGTCTTCTGGCCTCCTTGGTTTATGATGAAAAGTCAACTGCTAATCTTAATGAGATTCAGTAGTTTCTTTTGGACAGATAATTTTCAATTCATTGTGAAGCTCTGGATAATTGCCAGAGTTCAAAAATGGTTGATTTGAGTTGTTTTGTCCATATTTTCAATGTTTTATAAGGAGAGTAAGTTCACTGATGCCTTAATTCTGCCCTTTTGGAAGTCAATCTTTCGTTTAATTTTGCTTTATTTCAGATAACATGTTTTAACATCTTGTAAAGCAACTTTCAGCACTATTTTTCTAAAATTTCTTAACTATTCTCATCCATTTGGCTATTTCAGCTATATATTAAAGTCATTGCTTAAACGCCAAAAATCCATAGAAAATCAGAATGCTATTTTGTAAACAGCTCATCTTCTTTGAACATTTAAACTGTCCATTCTCTTCTTTTTTATGCTGCTCAGCAATTTTTTTCATGTAGATTCCATTGTCTATTCCCTATCCAATTTAAATTTTCTGTTGCGACTATTAATGGAGATTGATAAGTCTTGTTCTGTTTCTTGATTATGAAGCAAGACATAAATATTTCCTTGGGGAAAGAAAAACTACTTGTTTATGTACCTAATGTTAATGAGGCCATTATCAAGGGGGTTCATTCTGTAGGCAAGAGATTTGAGAGAGAGATATATATATATGCAACAGAATATCTTTGTTCAAGTTAAATCTTAAGCAGACTCTCAATACAAAAAAAAATTTAAAAAGAGCTCTGCCTCTCACCTCAATCCTCATGGCAGCCCCTGAGCTCCTTCCAACTGGCTGCTCAGGTAACTGCCCTATACAGGAACTCAAGTGTGGGCTCCTTAGCATAAGTTTTTGGATATTAATAGTCCGTTTTGTTTTAACAAATTTTTCCATCTTTCTTCAATAACCACAAACACTTCTGAGTTTCCATGAGATCCTGTCTCACTGACCTAGGCTACCACTGTCTGTCTCTCTCATAAGTTAATGGAACAGAAACCAAAAGATGACCTTTTCTGTAGGGCTCACTTTCTGAGAAATGATTAAATTCTCCTTTAAAGGAATCATTTGGTCAGTCTGTATAAAGAGTAGCCATGGTAAACAGGAAGACCCACACTCCAGTAGGCTCATTTATAGACAATGAAGGGAAAGAACATGACCACAGATGCCAATAGGAAATCACCATATGAAGGTACCTAAGAATCGGAATCCCAATAAAACCCTATTTCTCACATCAAACATGCAGACAAGCACTGCCATTCATGAGGTAACCAAAATCTCTTAGGTATAAAGCACTGGATGAACATGGGTCTGTAGAAATTCTTTTTGTTTCTCTCATTTATGAGTCACTTTTCACGGGCTAAACCAGAGATTCTCAGACATCTATGGGGAAATTTTTGGTAGGCACAATACTGGGGTTATATAGCATACGCTTGGTTGTCCTCCCAAAATCCATTCCCTTTGTGCCCTATAGCTGCCTGGCAGACTGAATTTTCCAGTCTACCGTGCAGCTGGGTGCAGCCGGGTGCAGCCATGACTGAGTTGTTAGGTAAGAATGTGAACAGAGTATGTGTACTTGTTAATAGGAACTGCTCACCCTGGATTTTCTCTCTTCTTTTTCCCATGACCTGGAATACCCACCAACTGTGCTAATAAAATTGTGCTAATAAAAATATTTAGACTTAAAGAGAGAGAGACAAACTTCTACCTTATTTTGAATCCACTCTTGGCTCCCCTTGTCACAGTAATTTAACTTTTACCCTTACTAAGTCAGGGTGCTGCTGGTATTTAGTAGGTGAAGGCCAGAAATGTCATCTTGAGAAATGTGGAATAGTCTGGACAAGAAAGAACTGTAGAGGATCCTGCATTACTTTCCCATGTCCTTTCAGATTAAGCTCCCTGCAAACACAAATCAGTAGTATTTTAGTAATGCAAAAATCAATAATGTATGATAAAGTCATTACGGAGTGAAGAGCTTTATAAGAGAATGCAGAGATTAGCTCTATATTACCAAATAATTTATAAAACTCCATATAGTCTATTTAATGTATTATAGAATTTCCAACTATATATTTTGGTTGAAATGGCTTTCATTAAAGAGTATCATTACTGTAAAAGCAATAAAAACAATCACAAAGAAGTAACAGTTATTTGAGAAGCCCCTTTTAACAGTTTTGCAACAAACATGATTAAATTAGTAGAGACTTGTAACATGAAGGAATAAGTTTTATTCATGAATGCTGTTTACAATTTTTCCCATCTTTTTGCCTTCTTGTTTATTTTTTTAAAGTGTACACAACAAGAAATCAATGTAGTAAAACTTACACATTCTTTTTTTTCAGTCTCAGAGGTCACCTAGCTTTTTGATAGATTCTTGAATTACTATTTCTTCTTTCCATCCTCTATCCCTTATTGCTTATCCAAGGATATGATTTCCAAAGATATACATACTAGAGGCTGAATGTAAGCTTGAAGATGTGGTGGGTTCAAGGAAGCAGATGATTTCTGTGATACTGTCACTAAACCATCGCAGATCACAACAGAAAGAAGTATTTTGACTCTTCCACTTACTTGGTGCCCAGTTTTCTACTAAGTGGGTAGGTAGACTGTATTACCTATGAATTTTACTTCAGTAAAAAATAGAAGGTGTTATGAAATTGCTGATATAGAAAGAGGAGGTGAGTCTGATAAGGCTGTGAACCATGCAACAAGGACCATCTTTAAAACAAGCACTCAAAAGAAAATTAGCAGAGTGATGGAAAAGTTTAGTAATGGATGGTGGTGACAGTAGTACAATATTGGGAATGTGATGAACATCACTCAGTTGTATACTGGTTAAAATGGGAAGTTTGACCTTGCATATGATATGTTACCAGAATAAGATTTAAAAAAACAACAACAAACCATAGGACTGTATAGCACAGTGAACCCTAAAGTAGGCTATGAACTATACAGTTAATAATATAATTATAATATTGTTTTATCAATTGTAACAAAGGTACCATGCTAATACAAAATGTTAATTGTAGGGAAAACTCTGTATATGTGTATAAAAGTTTATATGGGTATTCTATACTTTCTGCATGATTTTTCTGTTAAATCTAATATCAAAAGAAAAAATCGGTGCTCCAAGTTTTTACAAAAGAGTATTTTATTAATTCAATTTTTAGGAGAAAGGAATTTTAAAATAACTATGACAACTTTCAAAGAAAAAAAACAACTGATTAGTTAATGATGTGTTCAATTAGATAAACCTGAACCTTAGAGAGCAGATGGTAGCAAGCAGCCAGGGCTACAAGTGTGGAGGAAAACGGAGACCTGCTAAGCTCAGCGATCAGAGACCTGAACACTGAATTGTTAAACAAAAGGCAAATTAGACGCATTGCTTCAGAGTTTGTCTGTGAGGGGAATTATTCTATGCCATCAAATGGCAATTCCACTTATCGAAGAACGTTTTCACTCTAGCCCAGCCCATCTATTACCTTGTAGGGTAATTTGTATAGGAACAAACAGAGATCTGGTGTAGTTTAGAGCCAATTCCATTTCACAAAGAGTTGGTACTAAACAAAAACTTAAAGTAATCTATGCAGTATTTTTAAAAATTTGAGAATTGTGACAGCTTAAATGTTTCAGAAGGTGTTACATTAAGATAAAAGAAGAGGATTGGGGTCTTACTGTGGGTGAAGCAGGCACATCTACCTCAGGGTAGTACAATTCCACTCCTAGGGGCTGCTCCCCAGAACCGGACGGCCTGGCGGGGGGAAGAAGGGAGGGTTTTCATTCCTCACATACACCCTCAAGAACTGCACTCCAGAAAGTCTTACTATTACAATTTCAAGCTGTCATTTAAGTTCTAATAGTGATTGTGTGTACTTCTCCCCCACCTCCTAAAACAGTTTCTCTTAGAAGTAAAATCAGGAAAGGGACTAAGTTCTGGAAAGATATCCCGAATGTGGTGCCGTCTCCTCACCCCAGGGGCAGGACTTGTGTACCCATGTTTTGCCTTAGCATCTCCTCTATATGAAATACAATTTGTGTAAATTGTTCTTGAAAAAATCACAGTGGAGTCTGACAGCCTTTTGGGACCATCCAGTTTTTGTCCTTCAGTATCCTGAAGTAAAGATAATCTCAACATCCAGAAATAGCCTTTGATTTGTTCTTTCTCTGATATCTTGTGTCCCTGGGATCAAAGCCTCTTTCAATGGCACCAAATAATGCCCAGTGAGGAGTTTTGGCCATATAATCCCTTGCACTGAAAGTTTTTGATCCACCACTATTTTCATATTCCTGGATGAGTTCCTGGAAGCGGTTATAATCAATCCACGTCCACCATTCTTTATCAATCTTAAACTGGAAAGAAAAAAAAAAAAGTCAAGTCAGAAGCAAAAGGTCATAATAGCACAAAAGCATCCTTCTTACCAAAAAATCGTAAAAGGGAATGAAGTGCTGACACATGCTACAACATGGATGAACCTTGAAAACATAATGCTAAGTGAAAGATGCCGGACACAAAATGTCATAGATTGTATGATTTCATTTATATGAAATCTCCAGAATAGGCAAATCCATGGTGACAGAAAGCAGATCAGTGGTTGTCAGGGGCTGAGGGTAAAGGCAATGGGCAGTGATTGCTTAACTGGTATGGGGTTTTCTTTTAGGGTGAGAAAAATGTTCTGGAACTACATAGAGGCAATGACTTCACAACATTGTGAATAAATCTTAACTGTATGACTTAAAATAGTTAATTTTTATGATATGCAAATTTCACCTGAAAAAAAAAATAAACCTGATCGTTTCTCCTTATCATGTTAAAGAAAACTCTTTTATGTTCCAGATCCAGTTACATATCAAAGCGATATGTAATCAAGGAGAGCTCCTTTTCCCTTGGGACTGCTGCCAGGCTGGGCCTGAAGGACTTGACTACTGAATGAAGACTACTTCCTGGAATTGGAAGGCAATTTTATCTTGAGCGATATCATTTACAAAGGTTTACATTTTTTTGGCATGTGCTCATGGCCAAGCTACTTCGAATTCCTCTTGTTGCCACCTTTTACCTAGTATGACTTTTCACGGTTGTGTTAGCAGCACCTCATGGAATCCTTTTTGTAATTAAACTTCGCTTGAATTATTGGTGACGTTTTAATCGATAACCTCTAATTTTGGGATGCTAACCAAATGACTCAGTCTGGCCCTTTTAGTCTAACATGGATATACTATCTCATTAGTCAAAACCATGGTTAAGAATTCCAATTAAATAAAGTGAAATAATCCAATTTGTACTTCTTAAAAGTCACTGTAGAACAGTGACCAGGAATGAAGGAAAGAGTAAGAAAGTTGAGGAAGCTCTGAAGGAACTATTAATTGAACTTTGAAGGCTTTGAATTCAAAATATCTGTTAGGCATTCAGAAGCAAGAAGGTGAAATCAATGAAACCCAGAAGAGAAGGGGGGAGACCAGCAGATGCCGCCATGTGCCTTGCCATGTGGCAGAGGAGCCAAGGATCACTGGCAGCTGGTTGTCAGGAAGAAAACAACGCCTTGATGATACCTTGATTTAGACGCTTTCCTGGTCTCAAACCATAAGCTAATAAATTCTCATTGTTTTATTCATGGTATCTGCTTTAAGCAGCCTCGGAAACTAAAACAAGGGGACAAACCAAGAGGTATTTATTAACATCACTATTGGTGGTATTTTGCACATATATTCTTCCACATGATAGTGCAATACACTTTATTTAAAAATTAACATTTATTAAGAGCCTGCTAAGGGCAGGGCACTATGTGAGATGCTTTGTATACTTCATTAGCCCTGTGAAACAGATGACAATTACAGCTTACAGACAAGAAAAGTGAGAAATGGTGACATTGGGATCTCAAAACAAATATACCAGACTTCAAAGTTCATATGTAATGGGCAAAATGGAATAACACAAAAATATAAAAGAATACAGAGTAACCAAAAAAAAAAAAAAGAAAGAAAAAAGAACCATACAGATCACGTCTGCACTCTTAAGAGGGGCTTTTATAGAATCTTACTGTCAATTTATTATTTCCTACTTGGGGTCTTCCAAACATACCTATGAACCAAATAGTTGGGAGGGTACTGGTGAAAGATGGAAGAGAGGCTGCCTGACTACTGAAGGAACTGCAAGACCCACCTCAAAGCTCAGAAGTATGTGCCACTTGGGTTAGGGAGAGAGGAAGGCTCGGATCAGTTT
>JAQZBX010059125.1:0-17592 GCA_029593785.1 Cabassous unicinctus | reverse complement strand
TCTCTCTCTCTCTCTCTCTCTCTCTCTCTCTCTCTCTCTCTCTCTCTCTCTCTCTCTCTCTCTCTCTCTCTCTCTCTCTCTCTTTCTCTCTCTCTCACCTTCTGCACCCTGCTCTTGCTGTGCCAGCCCCACATGGATCAAGATACAAGTAAAACCTGGGCATTTATAATCTATAATGGGAAATCAACGTCTGTAAATCGGTCCTCTTTATCACTCTTCAGCCACTTCCTCTCTACCTTGGACTTATGATCTGTTATTTTCTCCCATTTCCCTTCCCTCCATACCTTAATAAATTACTGGCCTAATCAATGTGACATACTCTTGAAATTCATTTTTACAGGATAGTCAAGAACCTAGACAAAATCCGGTAACAAGAGGACCATGAGTGCAGTAAATAACTTTTGCTCTATATCTCCACATGTTGGAATCATTTGCTACTCAGCAAAAATATAGGACACATGTTTTAACTTGGACATGTTTATCTCCAAACTGAAGGACTTTCTCCTAGCCATTTAATTGTCATGATTGTTCAGCAATAAAAAATTCTTTCCCCATCACTCTGCTCAAGATGACTGAATGAAGCTCTTATGGGCCACATACCCCCACAGATATTTGAAGAACCAACAAGAACTAGCAAAATTATCTTCATCAAAGCTCCAGAAAACTGTTAATAAATTGCTGTAAAATGGCCAGCACTGAATCATGAAAAAGACAATTTAAAAGCAGCACAATATGATCTCATGGTGTCCTTAACTGGATCCTTTCCAGCCTGCAGCAGCTTGGTGGGGTGCCTGCCAACACTCTTAGTGTGGTTTCCTGGCCTGGTTCTGGAGGGAGTAGAGCAACCCTGGATCACATACTGAGAGCAGGGATCTCTGGTCCATTATTTCTTATGGTAGCTTGAGAAACAGATAAAGGACTTTCTCAGGCTCACTATACAAGAAATTGCCAAGTTTTTAAAAGAAAACTCACAGAGTCTCCATCAGAATGCTAATGATGATCAATCAAGTCTTGGTTGTCTTGTTCAAGGGAATATTGGCTCTAGGACATACAGTGCAGTATCCAGGAAAAGGAGGAGACTGTTTCCTAAGGAATAAGTGACATTTGCATCCATGTAAATGTAGGAAATCTTAAGGAAGCACATACATGCCATAGAGAAGGATCAGGGAGACTCTGCTCCTCTTCTTTGGCCTCAAGCTATTCTCTAATTTTATGAATATGCTCTAGAGGAGAGTGATTCCACAGGACAATCTGCAAAGACTGGAAAAGTTATTTTCCTTTTTCCTGTTTTTTAGCTCCTAGAATTCATAGAAATCTCCATGCTACCATTAGCTGAATACAAGCTTATAGAACAGATGCCTCAGAGTATAAGTTTCAGTGATATCATGCTAAAATATTTAAAATCCAGGTTTCATAAGAAAAATACAAAGCATACAAAGAAACAGGAAGCAGTAGTTCTGGCAAAGGAGAAAAGGAACACAGTAGGAAGAGTAATATACCTGGAATATAGAAGACAAAGATTTATTTTCAATGGTCCTAAACAAGCTCAAAGAGCTAAATGAAAACATGGATTAAAAGTAAAGGAAGGAGAACCAATGTGGCTCAGTAATTAAGCACCAGCTTACCACAAAAATGTCCCAGATTCAATGCCCAACCCCAGTACATTACAAAAGAAAAAAGTAGAGGAAATTTGGATGAACACAAAGGGAATATCAACAAAGAGATTGTAATTATGAAAATGAAACAAACAGAGCTAAAGACCATATTAACATTAATTAAAAATCCCCTAGAGTGATTCAACAGCATATTGGAAAGGGCAGACAAAAGGAAAAAAATGAACATTAAGACAATAGAAATCATTGAGTCTGATGAGCAGGAAGAAGAAACAATGAAGAAGTAATGGAGCATGAGGAATCTGTGAGACACCATTAAGTGTACCAATACATGCATTATGGAAGTCCCAGGAGGAGGAGAAAGAGAGAAAAGGGCAGGAAGATTATTCAAAGAAATAATGGCTGAAAATTTCCCTAATTTAACTAAATCATGAATATAAACCTCCAAGATGTGCAATGAACTCCAAGCAAGGTAAACCCAAATAATCCCAAACCATGGCATATCATTAAAAAAATGTTGAATGCAAAAGATACGTACAGAATTCTGAAAGCTGCAAGACAGAAGCAATAGGTCATATGCAAAAAAGCCTAAATAAGATTAAATGCTGACTTCTTATAGGAAACCATGGAGGCCAGAAGACAATGGGATGATATATATTTAAAGTGTTGGGAGCAAAATATTGCCAACAAAGTATTCCATACCCAGAAAAGCTGTCTTTCATAAATGAGGGTGAGATTAAAGACATACTGTGATGAACAATAGGTGAGGGAGTTTGTCAACTCTAAACCTAGAAGAGACTACAGATTATAAAGGATTGAAAGAAAAACACCTATATTAATAGGTCAAAGTCATATGAAGAAATAAAGATCTCCAATCAGGACGATGACATGGGTCAATATAAATGGCAATATTAATGTATTATTGGTTTGTAACTCCACTTTTTATTTCCAGTAAGATATAAAGGGAAAATTCATAATATGTTTTGAGAATTCTGTGGTATTGGACCCATAATATATAAACATGTACTTTATAGCAAGTACTACGTAAAATTGGGGGGAAGAGGTGGATGTCTAATACTGAAGTTAAGTTGGTATCAAAGCAAAGAAGATTGTTATATATTTAGTATATTAATTTTAAGCCTAATGATAACTACAAACAAAATATCAGAGAATATACAGGTGCAAAGAGACACAAATTAAAGTACAGGTTGCCAGGAGTGTGGAGTGAGGTGTTACAAAGGTGCATTATAGGAACACAGGCTCAGACAAAAGAGAACTTTCTGTAATTGATGCCTTTATTGAACAGAATAAGAAGCCCAGAAAGAGTGAATCCTCTTGACACTTATATAGCACAAAGATTACAAAAGAGCATGGGAATATATTTTGAGCACAGCTGGCCTCCCAGTGTCACTGACAACTGCTCTGGGTTGTTTTGATACATAGCAGTGCAGCATGCACCATTTCACTCCAGAGAAGAGAGCCCAATCTTTCCTGTCTGAGTGTGGTTTTTATCCACCTCAGGCTGAGGAGGACCTACTACTGAAAATTCATTTTCTGATAGGTATTTGGGGTTGCTGGTTCCTGGTTTCTGGGTTTAAAATCTGGTAAGGTCTTTACATTAGACTTAACTTCTTCCCCAGATGTGGAATGACACACAATAGAAAAAGATGTGGAGGTAGTAGAAAGCTGGGTGATGGCCATTTAGCATGGGTTTGTGACTTTTGCAGAGAAAGTGGTGAGGGTATATGAAGTCTAGGCAATGGCCCCTAAAAGATGTCTGTGATTTTTCCAGAAAGGGGTAGGGAGCAGTGTGGTAGGGAGGTAATACCTAATAGATGTAGGGTATCTATTTAGGATGAAGGGAAAGTTCTAGTAGTGTTCGTGAGTGATAATACCCCAATATTGTGATTATGAGTAATCCCACTGTATCATATGGTTGGGAGTGGTTGTGATGGGAATGTTTATGTTGTTTATATTCCCCCAATTAAAAAAGAAGAAGGAGCCACTAAAGAATCAATGACATCTAAATGCAATACATAATCATAGAAGAGATCTAATGAGGAAGGAGAAAAGTTTCAAAAAGTTATAATTGAAGTTAGGGGAAAAATTGAAAATTGCCTGCAGTATTTACATATTGTTAAATTTCTTGAACATGATGACTACACTTAAGGTAATTTCATAAGTGAATATTGTTGTTCTTAGCAAATATACTTGGCAGTAGTAAGTATTCAAAGAGCATGATGCATACAACTTATACTGAAATGCTCACAAACTGATAGATAAGCAAGCAAACAAAGAGATAGATGGACTGATAGATAGAATGATATGGAATTTGTGGCAAAATGGTAAACTTGGTAGATTTGAGTATCTGAGTGGAATAGGGTTATGTTGGAGTTCTGTGTGTGTGTTTTGTGTTATTTATGTAACTTCTCCATACGTTTGAAAGTATTTCAAAGTAAAGAGTTCTTACAAAAGAGAGTGACATAGACATAACCATTTTATAGCAAATCTTTGTTGACTGAATGGGTGAATTAATGATAAATTTTTATAAGTGTGAATCTGTGCATTAAATTATGTGCCCAAAGAAAGGGTTTATGATATTTCTTTCAAAAAACTAAACTCTATATCAGAAGTCCTTACTTACAAAATGTGGAAAACTTAACTTTATTTCTCTTTAAGATATCCTCCCAAACTCAAAGATCAGCAATTATTTATGGGATTTATTGACAGTCATAGACATTGGATAAGATCTGAAATTACAGACTGGACTCCAAGACAATGGCAGTGTTTATTTGGGGTCTTAGAATTGAAGTTAAGGGAATAGAGATTCTGGTAGCAACCAAAATTATTTCCCTTTTTGGAAATTTCAAGAAAGTATTTTTAAAGGGAAAGAATAGATTGCATAAGTATTTTACCAAGAATTGCAGTTGGTGTGTATTTGTGTCTTTCCAAACCTCCTTCATGTTAAAGAGTTTACTCATTTATCTTGCATCAGTTTCAGGCCATCAGATGTCCCCAGAAGCATTGCTGTCTTTGATTTTGTATACCTTTGCAATTTGTTATAACTGACTGAGACATGCAAAACAGTAATATTATTATTATATTCATTTTCATATTATTATAATCATATTTATGTTATTATATTCATATTCACATTATTTTATGAATAATTTATAGTTTAATGGAAAATCAAAGGAATACCTTGTATTTAAAAAATAAAATATTACAACATCAGCAATATTCTAAACAAAGTCCATAATCATATTTTATCAATGCATTCAGTCTGATGTTATTAATCCTTGTTCTGCTCAATCTTGTGTTAGCAATTTTTATGAATTTCTTAGCTTTTCATCAGATTTAGGCAATGTTGAGTCAGTCCTATGCGATAGTGTTAAAGTTCTTTAAAACAAAGTAAGCTGGTGACCCAGTCCTTTCTATAAGTCTCTGAGACAGTATATTTTTGAAGGTGAAGCATTTCTAGGTGTAGTTGATTGCAGTGTTTTCAGGAAAAATTATAATAAAAGAAAAAAATTATATGTGCATTAAAAGAGACTTAAAACATAAAAGATAAAAAATAGTTATGGTTAATTTATTATTGCTTCATATCGGTAAAGATCGAAAGAGTTTATTATGAAAAAGTATGTTTGTGACATGTACCATATTTTTAGAGTAACTCAAATTATGTCTGGAAACATTGTACGCTGTTTACTATGAGGCTGATTATTAACAGGATATTTTATGGACAATCAGGTCAATGACAAATCTTTAGGAACTATATACAATTTCTGCAGTACATATATATTAATAATGGTTATGTAGTAAATATAACATGTTTATATAAAAATCACACTAATAGAAAGTCAGAAAATGACTTTAGGTTGACAATATTTTATTTTCATGGAATGTTTTATTCTTTTTAAACAAATATTTTAGCACCTCCTTTTATGAAGTGAAAACACAAATTCTCTCTGATTTTCCAGAGGACACCTGGATGACCCCAAAGACAGTTTGAAATACTAGGATATTATTTAGCATTTTATTAGAGCAGAAAAAATGTTAAAAAGTTTTCAGGAGGGTTGACTGCTTGGATAAATGGGATCACAGGTTACTATGACACAATATGTAACTCTTTTATTTAAAGTGACAGTAAAATATTTCAGAAGTAAATGTATCATTTCCTGGCCTTTTGGCTAAGATCAAGTGGAGTATCTGTTATCAGTTTAATATCTGATACATCCTCTACCCAAGGACAATATATTAAATGGACTACTGGAACAGGGAGACAGAATAGGGGTTTCCTCCATCCACCTCACACATCTATCTGGTATTGTAGTACCTCCAGGAATGGTACACCCCCTCAGGGGTATAAAGATAAAAAATAAAGTATAAAGAAAAAGAAAAAGTAAATATAGGAGATAAAATGATTATAAAAACTTATTTTTCATAAAATTAGGAAGACCTATTTCTTATAAACAACTAAGTACATGATGAAGTTAAAACATTGCAATAAGTCATTTTGGTAGGAACACTGGGGGAATATATTGGAGTAGGGAGCTCCAGGACACAGTCTGCCCTCCAAAACATTAATGAAAAAGTCAGGAACTGGAGAAATACCCTTCTGGAATTCAAGAGGATAGGAGAACACTGAACATCATCCAAGGAAGAGAAGGAGGAAAAGGCTGATAAACTTTAGTACAGAACCATTAGTAGCACGTTTTATGTGGCAGCTGCCAGTTTCCATCTACCACTCAGGGCATGAATCAGATGAAGGAGAGCTGGAAAAAAAAATGATCAATTAAACTATCTATCCTAATGGATATTATAAATATGTAGAATAAGTTGAAAAAGCAGACAAAGAAGAGTCTTAACGCAAAGCCAATTAACAATAAAACTTTAGGCAAGGGAGAAAAAAGCTGACTTTCACAGTAAACATATCAAGAAAATTAAATGCCTACACATCAGGAAAAGTTATGAGTCGTAATAAGAAACAGGAAGAAATCACAGTCAGTGGAACAAATCACAACTTCTGAGGAGACACAGAATTTGGAAAAATGAATCACATATTTTCAAACAAATCTTCTCAATCAATTAAAGGAGATGAAGGAAAATATGTCTAAACAAATAAAGGATATTAAAAAGACATTATGGGAGCATAAATAAGAATTTTTATATATAAAAATATCACAGAAATAATGAGATAACAATAGACAATAGAAGAGATATAGAATACACTAGAGGCATACAACCAGCAGAGTTGAAGAGACAGCATGAAAGAATCAGTGACCTAGAAGATAGGACAATTGAAAACTCACAGAGAAGAGATAGACCAAAGAATGGAAAAAAATGTTCTTTAAGGTCTCAGGGAAATGAATGACAACAGAAAGTGCATAAACATATACACTAGGGATGTCCCAGAAAAAGAAAAGATCAGTAAAGGGGCAGAAAGGATATTTGAGGAAAGAATGGCCTAAAATTTCCCAACTCATGAAAAACAAAAATATACATGTTCAAGAAGTGGAACAAAATCCAAGCAGAATAAATCCTCACAGAAGTACACCAAGACAAGTACTAATCACCTTGTCAAATGACAAAGATAGAGAATCCTGAAAGCAACACATGATTCATCATATATAATATATCTTCAATGAGACTAAGTACCAAATTCTCATTAGAAACCATGGAGGCAAGAAGGCAGTACTGAAATAAAAAAAACTACCAACTAAAATTCTTTATCAATATTGTCCTTCAAAAATGAGGGAGTGCTTAATATAGTAATAGATAAACATAAATTGAGATTTGCCAAAAAGAGACCTGTCTTATAAGAAATACTAAAGAGAATTCTGAAGGCTGAAAAGAAATGATGGGTGAGAGTTGCTTGGAAGAGAGTTTAGAAATGAAGACTATCAGTAAGGGTAACTAAAAGGGAAAAGATGGGCAAAAGTCAAAGATATGATATATAAAAAACAGAGGATAAAATGGCTGAAGAAAGTACTGTATTTACAATAATAACATCAAATATTAATAATGGATTAAACTCCCCAATCAAAAGACCGATATTGACAGAATGGGTTAAAAAGTATGATCCAAATATATGCAATTTACAAGAGACTCACTTGAGATACAAAAAAAAAAAAAAGAAAGAAAGAAAAAAAAAATTGAAAGTGAAAGGTGAAAAAATATATGTTCCCTGCAAACAGTAACCAAAAAAGGGCTGGGGTGCCTATAATATTATAGAATTTTAAAAAAAGACTTTAAATTCAAGATTTTACAAGAGACAAAGATGGACATTATATATTAACAAAATGGGAAATCTACAAAGAGTGAATAACAAAGTTATTTATGCATCTAGCCATGGAGCCCCAAACTACTTGAAGCAAACACTAGCAAACCTGAAGGAAGAAATAGATGTTTCTACAGTAATAGTTGGAGACTTCAAAACACCACTATCATCAATAGATAGAACATCTAGACAGATCATCAATAAGGAAGGAAAGAACTTGAATAATATGATGAAAAAACTAGGCCCCTTAGCTAGACTGACAAAGAACAGTCATTTCTCCAAAGAGGAAATACAAATGTCTGTAAGGCACCTAAAAAGATGTTCTAAATAACTAGGTATTAGAGAAATGTAACTCAAAACAACAATAGGATATCATTTCACACATACTAGAAGGGCCTGTATTAAAAAAAAGAAAACAGAAAACTACAATTGTTGGAAAGGATGTGGAGAAATAGGAACACTCATTCATTACTGGTGCAAAAGTAAAGTGATACAGCTGTCGTGGCATACAGTTTGGCCGTTCTTCAGAAAAATAAATACAGAATAATCATATAATCTGACAATCCTGCTACTATGTATATACTCAGAAGAACTGAAAGCAGGACTCAAACAGAATTTCTTCACAGCAATGTTTATGACAGCATTATTCACAATTGCCAAAAGATGAAAGCAACCCAAGCATCCATCAACCGAGGAAGAGATAAGCAAAACATGGTATATATATATAATGAAATATTATGCAGCTGTAAAAAGGAATGTAGTTATGATTCATGGAAAACATGAATGAAAGTTGGTGACATTTTGTTAACTGAAATAATCCAGGAACAAATGAACAAATATTTTATTATATCACCTTTATGAACTAATTATAATAGGTGTTTGGCATTAGAGTATAAAATATAGGTTATAAGGAGAGAGCTTTTGGTTAGAGAATGTGGAATTGATGCTTAACTTCTGCAAATTTTCTACTTAAGCTGATGGTCAGGTTTGGAAATTGATGGTAACAATGGTAGCAGATTATTTGAGTGTAGTCAACAGCACTGAAGTATACAGGTGAATGTGTTAAAAGGGGAGATTTTAGGATGTATATGTTTACTAGAATATAAAATGAACTATTAAACATAGGATTGTACAATGGTGTACTCTATTTTAGCCAAATGACTATACTTAATAAAAAAAGAATAAGAATGTTCTTCCATGAGTTATAACTCGTGGAATATGCAATACATATACCAGCTGGTAATAATAGGGTGGCATATGGGAAAAATATACCTGGTGCAAATAATGAATTATTAATAGAACAATTTTAATAAATTTTCATCAATTGTAACAAATTTAATACTCTTAAAAATAGTACAATTATATAACAAGTGCTGCCATAAATCATAATGGATATTTCAGCCCAATGCAATGTTTTGGTGGTGGGGTGGTATATGGAAATCCAGTATTTTATGCCTGAATGTTTTGTAAGTTCACAAATTCTCTGACTAAAAAAAGACACTACCTTTACTATAATATGTTACCATCAACTCTATCCATTTCCACAATTTGACAGTCAAGCTAATTAAAAATTCTTCATATATTAAGCATCAGTACCCCTTCTCAGACCTCAACCTATCTCCTGGTAACCTATACATCATCCATTTATTCATTGTATTTAGTTTATATTAGTGAGAACATATAATAACTGTCCTTTTTTGTCTGGCTTATTTCTCTCAGCCTAATTACACCAATTGTATGCTATAGACCATAGTTGCTGGTAATAGTCCAATGATGTTATCTCATAATTTGTATGAACTTTTCCACCACAATGTAATGTATTGATGCAGTGGTGTTGATGGGGATTCTACGCAATATGCATAACTGTGTTGCAAGGACACAACTTCTCTAATAAAAATATATATAAATTTTAGAAAAAGTTACTGATTTTAAAATTCAAAAGTTATTTTGATAAAACATAGACTCTCTGCCTTTTACACTGATTATTCAAAGAAATAAACATTTACAACTTCTTTGCTATGAATGCACTGATAATCCAAGAAAATTTTCATTTTAATAGAGAGAAGTTTTAGTTTGCATCAGTATAGTATTTGGTACTAACACTTTCAAAACATTTTAGAGATATATTCATCAAACCTTATTTAACTTCAACCATATAAAACCAAATTTCTTCTACAAAACTTCTACAATTTTCTATGTCCTTTCAGGTTTTATCATAGATTTCCTATTTTTCATGTTTAAACATGAGTCATTTTATTTTAGGACAAAACTACTGTCTTCTCCATTAATAAATATACATCCTGTTTAACTTAGGTATTAAGTTAACAAAATTATTTTAAAAAATATCTTCAAGCTGATATTTTACAAAACACAATTACTGTTGAAATAAAAGTCAGTATCATGGCCCAATTTGGTTAAATGTAAACTTACATATATATGTTTTTCATTTAATTATCTAGTAGCTATAACATTAACTTATTTGTTCAGTAAATCAATATATCTTAAGAAAAGACATCTCATAAATATATGCCTTAGTTTCGTACTTAACATTGATAACCCAGAAGACATGTATGTTTTCGTTTTAATTAATAATTTTAAAACTATTATAGAAATAGAGGATTTATAGTTTAAAATTTTCAGCTATTAGGCAGAAACAAAATGGATTTAGAAAATAGAAAGACAAAACATAGAGATATAAAATTCACCTATATAAGAGCTGAATTTTTGTCCTTGCCCTACTGTATATTTATTTATTTTTGCTCTTAATCATTCCTTTCTTTTTAGTTTAAATTTATTTTTTATTTTCTTAAAGATAGCTAAATTACATAAATGTGATGTAAAAAATATAGGGGAATGTTGTTTATGTGGGAAAATGTGGCAGGTGTTTCTTATTTTTAATCAGGATTTTGTTATGGTTTTGGTTAAGAATCAATTTGTGATTATTATATCTACTAAAAGTTTTTGAGTATTAATTAAAGAAGGAATCTTATATTTCGGTGGGTCTTGAATATTTTTAAGTATACCTATTCAAGTAATAACTTTGTTTAAATTGAAACTTCACCATCATGATTATTATAAATCTAAGCTCTTTTTATTTTAAAATATTTATCTTTTAAAAAGCATTTGAAGAGCCCATTTTAAATTGGATCTTTTCTATGCCCAATGTTCATTTTTTTTCTTTACTTTAAAAAGAGCAATCTCATTTCCATTGTCCCTGTTTCTTGCAATATAGATAACTATTGTCCTTTAAATTTTTTCTTTTGGAGATACTTCTATTTTGTATTCAGTCATTAAAAATGGCAATCAAGGACTCTGTCATAAATTTTTCATCCTTTTGGAATGGCTGTAATTCTAAAGTTATGATTATTTTTTACCCTGATTCAGAGGGATTTTTAAATATTTGACTAGTCTGATACATTTATTTGAAGAAGAAGAGTTTTACTCAAATTTGTGTCTTTTAACCAACTTCCCAAGATTATGTTAAGCCCATTGATAAATAATGAAGAAAGTGTCCCTTTAAATGTGCTTCAATGAATGAATGAATGAATGAGTGAGTGAGTGAATATATTGGGGTTATTAACATTATCCTGCTCTCTTTATTTTCACCAGTAAAAACAAGAATAAGGACATTGAGACTATTCTGAATATACTTTAGATTTCATTAAAATAAGATGGAGGTTGTATAATGAAGTGGTGGAAAATATAAGTTAGACTCTGTACACATAAAATATGCCATCCTTATCTTTAGTTTGTGAGAGACATCTCTACCCTGCCATTGACTATAGGATGTCAAATACAGAAATCACTTGCTTGGGATGTGAGCTTAAATGCACAAAGAAATTCAAATAAAAGTAACAATCCTGCTCCTGCACAAGCTTTACACTATAGATGTTTAGAAGTGAGTAAACATTAACTATGTGAAGGCATTATAGTATGTGCTATTGCTTACTTCTAACTATGGAGGAAAAAATATAGCCAAGGTGGCAATAATAGCATTATGGAAAATTTTCACATATGTAAGTGGTTAAAGAAGGGTATAAGATGTTATAATTCACTGTCATTGACTGAATGCCCATGACCTATGATGTAAAATTGTTCAGATCCAGATTATCTGACAGGATTCTAAAAGACCTGAGCACCATAGAATTCAGTGATCAGCCCTCTATTCTCTATTTACACTGTGCATTTTACCTCATTAAGTCCACAGCTGTCCATAGCTGAAGATGTCCGATTTTCCATCTCCAGCCATTTTCATCCTCCAAGACTTCTGAGGTTTAGTCTCATATATTTGATGATCTGCCCTTACTCTCTGCATCTGAAAGTCTTCCTCTGTAAACTCCAAATTGTAATACATTCTTCACATGGTGGTCATGCAGAGAACACACCTTTATAAAAGGAACACACTTAGAACAGTGTCTTGTTCCATAGTATGCACTCAAATTCCTCTTAGCATTAGTACTTGATCTCTCCACGTGTTTATGTAATAGCAGTAGAATGTTATTATGGTCATAAAACAATTCTTCTTTCCAACCCCTGTTCCACCACTATCAATGAAATTCACAAGACTTCATTGTTGAGTTCACTTGTTCACTGTAATCAATATAGTGAGGAAATGTTGCCCAAATCCCACCTAATAAACTGTTCCATCATTCTTATGGGTGAGCATTAAATGGGATTTAAACCAACTAATCTGTTAGAATTATTGGTATTCTGGTCACTCATTTTAATACACTTAATCCATAATATCTCCTTCAGGCATCTGTCATGTTAATGCTATGTTCCATTTAAAATAATGTTCTTTCCTCACTTTTCAGTCCATTGGGATCCTGCTCTTTTCCTATCAGTGCCCTCTGCTTTCACTTCACCTACAGTTATGACAAAGTCTGTTTGAGCCTTGTTTATAGAAATGCAAATGAATTTTTAATTTATGGAAACACTCATCATTTATGAATGGTGAGAGTTAAATATTTCAGTTTTTTCCCTGGACTTTCAGATTTACATGTTTATTACATATAACAAAAAGGTCCACACATTACTGATAATTTTAAAAGGAATATTCTAACATTTTACCATCAAAGATAACACAACTGATTTCCAGGTTAAAGAAAATTTTTTGTATTCCTAATTTGAGAAGAGTTAATACAAAGTGTTTTTGGATTGCATCAAATACTTTCTTCATGTCTATTGAGAATAACGTGAGGTCTTTCTTTTTTAATGAATAAATACACTGTTTTAAATCCTTAATTTTTTTATTAATACTCAAATTTGCATGCTTGAATAAACGTAACTTAATCATGGTATATGTGTTGAATTCTGTTTCCCAGCATTTGTTTAGGTTTTTGCATCTAGGTTAGTTAGTATGCTTACCACATAACTTTTTTCCTTTATCTCCTGTTACTTTGTTATAGTTGTTAAATTATCTTGTAATTGATTTTGAACAAGATTAAATTTACCTGTTCCTTCCATGCTTGGTTGTCCTCATTAAAAACCTGTAGACCTGTTACTCTACTTGCAAGAAGATTCTAAATCACAGTTTTTTTAATGGCTAAAGTTTTTTTTCTCACAATTTATTAGAAAATTTACCACCACATGCACTAGGATGCTAGAATCTAAACTTTATTATGCATATATCACTGTTTTCAGTTTTATCCCAGTCTGATTGGATCACTTCTGGTGCCAATTTACTTATTTTATACTTATTATTTGCTGTCAGGAAATAGATAATAGACTGTCCAATCACTTTTGTGTCTACAGCTTCCTCAAATCCAATATATAGGAATGATATATTATTCTAATATTTTTCTAATTTTAATTTTTTTGCCTTATCTTATTTTTGTTTTCATATTTTCCCTACTAGTTTCAAAGTTTTGTTTTCCACATTCAGGTCTTTAATCCAGGTGAAATTCACTTTTATGTATGATGTGGTCCAGGTGTCCAGTGTTATCTGTGTATCAGATGAGAACACATCTTCGGTATCATAGAACACAGAGCAGTGGTTGAGGTGGTTGGGGTGGTTGGGGCAGTTGGAGCAGTTGGAGTGGTGTGGGTGACTCTGGCTGGCACAGGGGCAGGGTGCAACATCTGCACTTTTGGTGATTCAGGTGGGTCAGAAGACCAAGAGCATCTTCTGCACCAACTACCAAGGGGCCAGCACACCTGGTTCTGCTCATCCTGGCTATTATCCACTCACCCCCTTCTGGCTCCCATGGGGAAGGCAGGAGCCTTTGAGGCTAATACCAAGGAGACTGACCAGAAGAGCTCTATGCTGTAGCCAGCTGGCCATCATTGCATAAGCTGAGATACTAGGAGGGAGTGGAAGGTGGATCACCCATCAGGTGCCGGTGAGCTCAGTTAGAGTTAGTGAGATGGGTCACAAGGGTGCCTATGGCTCTGACCATACAAATGATCCTTGAGTTGGATATTTGGGAGGTCCTAGAAAACAGATAAAAAGCATTTCTACATAATTTCAGATTCCTTCACTATCATTAATAATGGTGAACCAGTATCCTTTGCTCAAACAAAGGAGGAATTTTGAAAATGATATCAAAACATAATTTCCACATTAGTTTTAATAATAATGAACTAACAAAATGAAGTTCAGCATTAGCAATCATTTCCTGATTGGAGCCTAAGATGGGAAAAAAATGAAAAAGCCCTAAACTAGATATTCATGGAAGTGAAATGAACCTCCCTCTTTTGCCATCATCCCCACCCCAACCTTTTTCACTTACTACCTCCCAAGAGTTTGTAAACAGCTTTGAGCTTTTTAAAACTTAGTACTTAGATGTTAATTAAGGGAGAATGTCCTTCAGAAGAGATCTGAAGGGAGTTTTATAAAAAAATTTCTTGATGCTCCATTCCTGCTAATGTACTTGAAATGCCTCTTTGGAGATGGTGCTCAAAGCTACCCTCTGGGTTATATGGTAATTAGTCTTTTTTGTTGTTGTTGTTACCACCCCACATTTAGCATCCAAAATTTTATTTAACATTTTATTTAAAATAGAATAATAATTCTAAACATTTTGTAAAGCCTTTAGTTTCAGTGATATGTGGTCTCTTAAGTTTCTGTTTCTTCAAATTTACTCAGCTGGTGTTTGGCAGAGATATCCTTGAACACCTGGAGTCACAACAAAAAGTGGGGGGAAATCCCCCAGATTTTTCTGATTGGGACTGTTGTGATGTACTTAAGTCAATCCTTAAGCCAGCCCATTACAGCTTGCCACAGCCTTCAAGCCTTGTCTGTGCTCAATTGATATGAAGTGTAGGGTCTTTTCAGGGCTTTTCTGCACATGCATGTTGTTGGCTCTGTGCATATGCATTATTTTTTCTTTGCAAATATAAACCCTGAATTTTGAATGCCCTAATTTCCAAAGAAACTCTCCAGCTTTTCTTCCCATGCTTTTGGTGATCTATTCTTTGCCTCAACTCTTTTGCCCCAGGAGGCTGCTGGTTGTCCAGTTGCCTTACAAGTTATGTAAGGAATGCAGCCAATTAACACTAAATGAGTGCCAAATAAGGTAGGCATGTGCCTTTCATTTAACCCTCAGACAGGTTAGAAATGGGTAATTACCCCACCCATCAATCACCCAGGGGAGCCCAATTATAGGGCCTCTGAAGAATATTAGGGGCTTCTCCTGTTTCTGGGATAATTCTTGCAATGGTATTCCAGCAGCCATCTTGGGGTATTGATGTCCACATGGTCCTCTCACCAGGTTCAAGATCCATCTACTGATTCCCTATATGAAGTCTGCTTCATTCCCCCCTCAAAGAGTTGCACCTTTATTCTTAAAGGGGTGCTGAAAGGAGATGTTCATTCTTCTGTAACTACATCCTGCTGGTTAGGGGAAATAGGCCCTACCTGACAAGGAGTAAAACACTCTGGATATTCTATCTCAACTGGAAGGAAGATGGATCTGGCATCCTGGGCAAAGCTTTTTTAAATCCCCATGTTGTGGCTGATGGAATGAAACCCAAGTGGCACTCTTAAGGGTATGGATGAAGGAAGTTTTATTACATGTGGGCCCAGAGGAGAATTCAGTCTTCAAATTCTGAGCCCTGTTTCTCAATTTTCATAAGTTTATATAGGAACACTAAGCAGGCAAATTTCTAAGCAAGGAGGCAGGCAGGGTTACAAAAGCAGAAGACTGAGGTTAACTTATCTTCCTAAAAGCAGAGGGCCATTAGGGAGGAAAAGAGTCATTATCTGTTTAGAGTTTTAAATTTCAGTTCAAAGGGGCAGGCAGGGAGTGCTTACCTTCCAGACTTGGATTCTATGGAGAAAAGCAGGGAGGAGGAGAGAAAGGGACCTAGGGGAGTTAATTTTCCTAAAGCTGTGGGTTTCTGCTAAGGGGGGTAGGGTCCCAGCACTTCCCTTATCATTCGCCCATATTGATGCCCTTATAATTCTTTATGGGGCTTCATCTGTTAACATGGGGATTTTTCTATTTTCCCCAAGGGCTGATATTTAACACAAGGCATTATTTGGTGTTTTAAGGGATTTAAGCGGGAAGTGATATATTGTGTTAGGTATTTGTAGAACTCATGGCCTGAAAGTTAAAAGGAAAAAGACTGAAGTTATTACTGGCATAAATGGCAAAATCCAGGAGAGGAGATATTGGAAGTAGTTCCCATTGGCAGATGCCTGGTATACACAGTTTAAATGGTCTTTGGCTTATCCCTTCAGTAGGGCCACTTTGCCACTAACTATTCCTGAGAAGTTTGCATAGAAACAGCATTCTTCCTCCAGGGCCTGGTGGTCCCCCCTGAACTTGTGGTGAGCAAGTCTAATCCTTGCCTGTTTTGTAAAACCACTTCTGCCAATGAGTCTATCTGGCCTTGCAACCCATTGAGAGGCCCCGATATTTCTTCAAGGTCATACGATGTTTCCTGTGCTAGTGTTTTAAGCCCTCCTGACCAACTGTGAGTGAGACCCCCACTACTGCTGTGCTCCCAACTACTCCTAGCCCTAAGAGTATCAGAATTGCCTGTATTGTTCATTTGGCTTGGGAGAGGTCTCCAGGCAATTCATCTCCATACACTGAGAACAATGGTGCTACTGGCCAAGCCAGGTAGCAGATGCCCTGGCTATCCTGGGGTAGGCACCTGAAGGCATTGGTGCCACCAACCCAGATGTTGGAGTTTGCAGTGCATTGGTCAGGTTCATTGAGTGGGTGGGTGGTGTTAAAGTTGGCCCTTCCGAGAGGGAGGATGGTTGGAGACCTGGTAGTTATGTTTTTAGAGTTAGCCAGTTTTCCTGGGGGGTTGGTTATGCAGACTGGAAAGGGACTGGTTCCCACCACAGAGCTGTCATGGGCCATGAGGATAACATTCCATGGGACAGGTACAGGTAAGATGGTTAGACTGGAGGAAGAGCATAGCCAGCAGGAGGCAGCTATGTTGGGCCAAGATTCATTTAGGAGTTGGTGGAAATTTTGAACCTGGCTCTAACTTTGTTTTTTAGCATCTGGGCAGTTTTACTGATATTTTTCATCAGGGTTTTCTCAGGGATTTGGTTACCAGGAACAGTTGGACTAATATGAGGTCCACAGGTTCGAGCACTGAAGGGTCGTATATTCCGATTCCAAGTTTTTGTCCTGTTTGGGCCTTTTTTTTTTTTATTGTGGGTAAAAATCAAATTTTTCACAATACATACCAATATTTGTAAAATGATATACAAATACATATGCATATATGTGCATT
>JAQZBX010059124.1:0-17591 GCA_029593785.1 Cabassous unicinctus | reverse complement strand
TGCGGCCGGGCTGGCATGAGGGGCTGATTCCCCAGCTCCAGGCCCTGCGAGTCAGTACCCCCTATTAGGAGCCGTCCTAGAAACCGTGCCCGTTTGTGTCATTTATTCACGCCCAGGTTTGTATTTATCATCTCACTAAGTCCTGTGTGCTGTGGAATGTTAGCGCCATTTTAGTCGTGGAAACTGAGACTCAGAGAGTTTGGGGAATTCATTCCAGGTCTGTGTGACTCCAAAGGCACGCTCTTAGACCCCACAGCAGGCTGCCTTCACCCCCCAGCCTGCGAGCTGCATGGGGGTGGGAAACAGTTAGAGCAGAGCTGCTGGTGACCCCAGGGGACTGAGGGCTTCTTTGGAATCCTCGAATTCCAGGGCTAAAAAGACACTCCCTACCCATTGTGCAGATGGGACACCAAAGGCTCTAGAGGCAGGCGGGCGCCTCTCCCTTCCCACTGGATTCTCCACACTGATGGGGGACCTTCCCTGAGCCCCCGGCCATCTGAGGTCTCCTTGTGGCTCTTTAAGAAAGCCTTTCCTTCATGGGGGTGAGGTGACTGTCCTGGGTACAGATCAGAAGTGGCTCAGCCATGACCTTTGACCTTCTCTAGCTGCCCCCGTGGGTGGAGGGAGGAGAAGTGACCCCTATCAGAGGAACAGACATAGAGACCAGAAACCCCAATATCAGGCAGATGGTTTCTTTCCCCAAGACTCAGTCCTCCCATCTGGATCATGGGTACAGGGAGAGGAGAGAGGAGCCAGGGTTCCCGGGGTTGCCCCATTTGGACTTGGTATAAGCATCTGGAGGCCTGGAGGGGCTTGTACCCCACAAGGCGAGAAAGGACTCTGGGCACCCAGGGGACAGGAGATCCCTACACCAGGCAGGCAGCCTCGTCCCCTCAAGGAGCCCTCCCTTGGGCAGGCAGCCACGCTGACTTCAGCCTCTGCTGCTCCCTCCTCCCTTAGCAGGTCCCCCGGGGCCTGGGAGGAAGCGAGCCCGGCTGGACAGCCTGGACCGTCTGGTTCCCACAGACTCTGGGGTGGAGGGGGGACCTGCGGGGTTGGGACTCGCTGTGGCCGGAAGGGTTGGGAAAATGCCTGTCCAGCTGTGGGACCCTTCCCCGCTGTGCCTGCCTGACCCCAGCCCGGAAACCAGCAAAGCAGCGGGAAGGAGTGAGGGTCTACCCTGCCTCATCTGGGCAGCCACATGGGCCAGAGGGGCAGGAGGCAGCGTGGGAGAGGTCTGGGTGTGTGAGGGGCATGGGTGAGGAGGGGCAGGGGACTCGTGCAAGAGTTTTTACCACGGTGCGTGCCTGGATGGGTGCATCGGTGTACCTCAGGGTGTGTGTGTGCGCACATGTGTGTGCATGTTTGAGCAATGGAGAGAGAGACTCGGAGAGAGACAGCTATAAAGAGACCGAGAGACAAACAGATTCAGAGGGTGGGGGCCCTTTCTTGGCTGGGTCAGAGAAGGAGGCCTCTGCCAGGCACTGTTCCCTCTGGCGCATTCTTGTGGAGACCTGTGACCCCAGTTCCTTCCCAGCCTGTGCCCGGAGCTAGTGGGAGGATGGGGTGGGGGACAGGCCCAGCAGTAGGATCCCAGCATCCTGCCCGGCCCACCCCCTGAGAAAGCTTAGTACCTGAACTGGGGTGGGAAATTTGGGGAGAAGGCTGACTGCCTGTTCACCTGCCCCCGCCCACCTGCCCCCCAGCCCCGCTCTGAGGGAACACGCAAGAGGGCCAAGCAAACCCAGGCACGCAGACTCGGCGCCGGGCACCAGTCCCCCTTCCACATCCCTTTCTGGCCCCTCAACATAGTTAAGAAGTGAAGACAAGTCCCTTCACCCCCAATCCCCAAGCAGGAGCCCTGGACTCAACATCTGCCTTGGACTGGTGCCCACCCTCTCTGGGCCTTGGATTCAGTCCCCTTGCCCACTGGGCAGGGGACCCTGGGCAGTTGGACCCTCTGGGTCTGAGTCCCTGGGGGAGAGGGAGGTCTGGCTCAGGTGTGGGGGTGGACAGCCTGGAGAAGGTCCCAGTCCCGAAGGTGCTGGTCTAGGAGGCCCAGACGCCATGATCTCATCTTGCCCTCTGCTCGCTGCCCAGCCCAGGGACCCCACCCACTGGGCCTCCTGCCCTCACATTCTTTCCATGACCAACAGACACCCTCTGGCTCCCGCCTGGCTACCCCCATTTGGGGCAGGGGGGAGAGAGGCAGGTGCTCAATGGAGACTTGGAACACCTGAGCTGGGTCCACCCAGAGAGCATCTCAGCACAGTAGAGACTGAGGCCAGAGAAGGCACGTGACGTGCCCGAGATCACACAGCAAGGCAGAACTGTCTTCTCAACTGTCCCATTGGCTCTTAGGGGGTGAGGTGGGGCCTCAAGAATTCTCCTCACTGGAGGCTTGTCTGTCCGGGAGGATCTTGGCCTCATCTCTCCTCAGCAGGTTAGAGTAGCAAAAAGGTACTAAGTCAATTTGCAGAGTTAGGCTAAAATCAAAGCCTAAAATGGTGGAATTAGGAGGACTGCAGAATATTCTGAGGATTTTTAATCACAGCAGCTCAGATTCTTGGAATATCAGAGTGGAAAGGGCCTCTCCTGCCAGATTTCTGTATCCCCTCCAGGAGGTCAAGTGGGTGCCCAGGAAAGGGGCCCCTTCCACCTTCAGAGGCAGCCCCTCCCCTCTACAGTTTGGCAGCTCTGAAAGGCTGTCAGGAAGTTCTTCACCTGCTGGTCCTTTGGTTTTGTTCTTCCAAGGACCAAGAGGACTCCTGACCCCAAGGAGCCCCCCACCCCCACTCGCACCAGGGCTGGGTCTTCCTCTGCCTGGCTCCTCCCTCCGCATCTTATCTCTCCGCCTGCTCGCCCGCCCACCCACTTCCTTCCCTGCTGGACGGCATTCCACTGCCCAGAGCTGGACACTCCTTCCCACACCCAGACACCGCCTTGGCCAGGGGTGGGGAGACCCTCACCCGCGGAGGGGCGGGGCGCTCGGACGCAGCCCCTGAGGAAGAAGGGGGCGGTTGCACCAGCCAGGCATGTCCGCCTGCCGGGACTGTACGGAGCACGGGAATATAGAAGGCAGCCAAAACAGCCACTCCCCACCCAGGCTCCCGTCACCCCGCAGGCCAGGCTGCTCGAAGCAGGACGGGCAGCTGCTAGGAGCACGGGTTCTGGAGCCTGGCTGCCTGGGTTCAAATCCCAGCTCTGCCACTTCCTAGCTGAGTGACCCTGGCCAAGTTATCCACCTCTCTGTGCTTTTCTCATGGGTAAACTGTAGACCCTGACAGTTCCCATACCTACCTCCAAGGGGCTGTTGTGAGGATGACCTGGATTAATGTCTGTAAAGTGCTTACAACAAGCTGTGGCACATGCAAGGGCAAGGTGTGTATGAAGTCAATAGTTGTGTAGGCCCTGGCATGTCCCCTTAAACTTGGTTTACTCCCAAAGGTATTTCCAGCTGCTGTGTGTGAGGGGGCAAGTGGGGGGGGGCAGGGGGAGGACCGTTATATAGACAATGGCATGTTCTTTGCCTTCTTGCTGGGTGACCTTGAGCAAGTGGCTTCACCTCTCTGAGTCTCAGTTCCTGCATCTTTAAAATGGGAGTAATGACTGTAACACCCAGCTGGTGTGTGGGAAACCTCGTCCTGCACACTCTGTGGTCAACAGGAATGAAATTAGAATATAAAACAGCCGCACTAGGGGCCTCGTACCCGCAGCCCAGGCCTCTCTGCCCCTTCCTTTGCACATGGCAAACACCCCCATCTCGCAGGTCCAGAGTGCCTAATCCCCTGCTCTGCCACTGCTGGTTCCTGGGTGATGACTAAGGGAGGCAGCTGGTGGGGCAGAAGAAAGCAGCTCCACAGCTAAAACCAGACCAGGTGCCCCCCACCCTGGAAAAGTGAGGGCTGCCCCAATCTCAGCTGGATACAAATGAGAGAGGCTGACCCTCCTGTTCTCTTAAGGCAGTCAATTGCTTCAAGCGGTTTCTTTTCCATCTCTAGGCCTTTGTACTTGCTGCTCCCTCCACCTGGAAATGCCCCCTCCCCACATTTTCTTAACCCTCAGAGCCCACTTTAAATATCACCTCTGCAGGGATGCCTCCCCTCACCCCTTTATGTGAGTAAATGCCCCTAGGTTATGCTCCATCTCTGCATCCTGTTTCCTTCCCACGGCACCTGTTACCATGTGGAATTAGGCATTTATATGTTGGTGTACTATTTCTTTTGTCACCTCCTTAGAATATAAGCTTCCTGGGGGCAGGAGCGGGGCCTGGAGCAGTCTTCAGCTAATACCCACGGGGCTCCCTCTCTCACTCCTTCAGTCTCTGCTCAAAGGGCTCCAGAGAAGCCCTCCAGGACCATCACATTGCCCATTCCCCTAAATGTGTGGATTTAGACACACTCTAAAGTCATCATTGCGATCCAGTGTCTGTCTCCCCGCCTTGAATGACGCTCCACAAGGGTAGGGATTTTTTGCCTGTTCTCTGCACTGCTTGTCCTCAGCACCTAGAGCCGTGTCTGGAACACAGTAAGGGCTCAAGAAATAGTTATGGACCGAATACACTCTCAGAAGCATGTGCCGGGCACTTGACCTACGTTATTTCAGGTAACTTTCGTGTTGGCCCTGGGAAGCGGGTAATATTACTACCCCATTTTACCGATAGGAAACTGAGGCTCAGAGAGGGTGAATAAGTAAATTTGAAACCCGTTCTGTCTGACTTAGCACCCCATCTCTGTCATCTGCTTCTTTCCCCAAAATACACGTGAGATCTGTGCCTCCCCCTCCCAGCCCCAAAGCCTCCCAGCCTCTGAGCTGACATGGCCTGGCCTCCCCCTGCTCTCCCGCCTCCACTCTCTTTCCCTGTTCACTGCCCTCTCTGGCTTCAAGGAGTCTTCTAAAGCATAAATCTGGCCATATCCCTCTTTTGCTCAAAATCCTCCCATGACTCCCTATTGCCTCAATTCAACCTGGCATTCAAGGCCCCTGCCAACTTCTCCAGACTCATTTCCTGCTCCCTCTTATGCTAAAAGCCCTCCTAGAATATGCCAAGACAAACTTGTTCTCAGCTGCAAGTCTTTGGACATTCAAGCCCCTCTGCCAGGGACACCTCCTCACTCTTTGTCTGGAAAACCCCTACTCCTTATTTGGTGTCAACTTGGATGCCGCTCCGGCTGGAGGGAAGACAATAGGGGTCCGTGTCCCCTTCATGTCCTCACAGTTTCTTGGGCTTCCCCCTAACCTCACCCTGATCCCCACCATCCCACTGGGTTCCAGAAGCCACGAGCTCCTTGAGGGCATGGTTCATGACTAATTCATCTCTGGGCTCTGGCTTGGGATCAGGATGTACCAGAAGTCAGGCTGCTGGCTTTGCATCCCAACTCTATTCACTGGCTGGGAGACCGTGGGCTTGTCTCATAATCTCCCTGTGCCTCAGTTCCCTCATCTGTGAATGCAGATAATGAGAACAGGCACTCACAGAGAGGGGATTCAATGAGGTCATACCTGGGAAGCACTTGGTACCATGCCTGGTACATAGTGAGTGCTCAATAAATATTACCCATTGGAGCTAAGGAAGGAAGCAGGGACAGGTGTGTGGGTGCTGGATGGAGGGAAGCTCGTCCAGGTGGGCATGTCCTTCAGGACTGTCCTGGCTGCTTCACACCCTTGGGGCAGCCCTGCATTGGCTGATCTTTCCTCACCGCTCCCTGTTGGGTCCAAGGTGGCCAGTGGAATTCAAGGCCACTGGACCCAGACAGGAAAAGGCAGCGTCACCAGGCCTGGCGTAATGCATACCAGATGTGGCCTCAGTGGCTTCCAGGCCCATGGGGGTGGTCACTGTGGGCCTGGCCAAGACCCAGAGGCAGGAAATGAATGGTCTTGGAGGAAAACTTCTCTGGGCTGGGACCGTCGGTGTTAACCCTTCTTAGCCCACAAGAAGAGCCCGGGACCCAATGCAGGGGAGATGACAGCATGGGCATTGTGGTGGGCACTGAGCAGGAGGAGCCCACCACCCTGGTACAGTGGTGGGCAGAGGAAGCATGCAAGGGCAGGGGAAGCTCTGCACCCCGGCATGCACCCTGACACTCCCAGCACCCCGAGAATCTGCAGAACTCCAGACCCAGAGCCCTGGCCCTGGCCTTGGCCCTTGCTCAGGTCTGGCTCCGGCTTGGCGGCCCCAAACCAGCTGTGAACTCACTTCCTCCATCAGGGTGGCGCCTAGGGTGAAAAATCTTTTTCCCCCACCCCTGCCAGGGATGGGAGCTCAAGTGAAAGCAACAGAACCAGGGCCCAGTCCTTGCAGACAGGCAGAGACCTAGCTCGCCACACGGGCGCGCCACCCCAGCTTTGCCCAGGGTAAGCTCTGTGGCCCTCAGTGGTAGCAAATCTCTCTGAAGCCCAATTTCTCCATCCTTATTGTCAAGTCTCTAATCCCTGCCTCCAGGGACCAGGAGAGGCCCAAGGAAGCACCTGACAAATCAAAAGGAGCTTCCTAAGATGTGCTCCTGGGAGGGTATGGGGGCTGACGTGGTGATCAGCCTGGTCCGTGGTTCTGGGTGGCCTTCCTGCCCAGGACACTTTAATTTGCTGTTTTGCCTTGGGCAAGTTACTTTCCCTCTCTGAGCCTCCATTTCCTCACCTGTGAAATGTGGTGAGTGAGCCCTGCTACCCCATCTCTCGGTTTTCATGGTGGCCCAGGAGGGACAGAGGGAAGCAGAGCAGAGGCAGGAGTCCTGGGTTCCAGGCCAAGCTGTTATTGTTTCTGCTCAGGGGCCTTCCCCATTTTGGCCTCGGTTTCCCCAGCTGGATCCTAGTCTTGGATCTCTGCTCTGTCTGGACCTCATTCCCTCCCCTCCCCCCATAGCAGTGACTCATCCTTCATCATCACGCTGTGTGGCCGAGGCTCAGCCTGGGTGGGGGCCAGCGAGGCCGAGAGAACCACTCCAAGGAAACCACAGGCCTGGCCCAGCTGGCAGGTGGCAGGCGGCCAGGGTCCATGGGCCTGGAGGCTTTGCCTATAGCACACCTCCCCCCTAGAACCCAAGCCAGGTTCCCCAGCCCCCTCCAAACCCCAGCCATAGTCAGGTGCTGGCCCGGGAGTTCCCCCATCTCCCCCCGAGTGGCACCTTCTGCAGCGGCACTCTGCACCCACCTGCTGGAACAGGGCAGGGGAGAGGGTGAAGACCCCAGCCTCACCATCCAGGCCAGTGTTCATGGAGGCAGGGGAAGGATGGAACAAACCGAGAAGGTCATGGTCTGGGGGCAAGTCTAAGGCCTCTCTCAGGAGGCAGGCAGGGCCTGGGTACAAAACCAACTGGCTGTGCAACTTTGACCGCTTGGCTTCGCCTCCCTGAGAAAAGAGATAGCACGACCCCCACCGTGCGGGGTCACTGTGAGCAGCCCACACGGTCATGACGGCAGGGTGCTCGATGCACCGTAACTGCCTTCGCCGCTGTTCCTGCTGGAACCTGCGTGCCGCCCACCTCGCTGACCAGCCGCTCCACCGGGGCCAGTTCCACTGCTGACTTAGTTGGCCCCTCGACCACCCTATTAAGGTGCCCTCTAGGATGACCCCTCCAGCAGATGGAGCACCCCCTCTGCCCGGCAGGCCCAGGGTGAGGCGGGCTGCGGTCGATGGGGAAGGGCAGAGAACAGCCCTCTTTCTTGTCTCCTGGGAGACCCCGTCACTGCAGACCCCGCAAAGCCACCCCAGACCTGCCTGTCCTTCTGGTCTCCACCTAGAGATCCTGTTTCTGCTTCCATCTCGTTCTAGTGAGAAGCAGGGTGGGGTCAAGGGCAGAGACTTGCCCTGGGAGAGTGAAGAGTCCATTTCAAGCCCCAGCCCTGACTTGTCAAGTAGCCTTCAAGACCCTTCCCTACTCTGCACCTCAGTTTCCTCATCTGTCAAGGGAGGATTAGAACCCCTCCCTCCTGGCTGGAGAGCCCGCGTTCTTCCCTGGGCCAGGCACAGCCCTGGGTGCTTCACCTGTACTGACTTACGCAGTTGCCACCCCATCCTGCAAAGAAGATTCTTTCTCCGCCACGCGGTCTGCTCGGTTTCCCCCTCTGTAAAATAAGAGTCACACCAGCATCTACCCCACAGCATGGTTGTGAGGACTGAATCAGGTAATGGATGTACAAGTGTCTAAAGAGATCCTGACACAGTCATCACCCAATAAATATTGGCTGTTATGATCTCCCTCCCACAGATGAGGAAACTGAGGCACGCAGTGGGGAAGCCACTGTCTGTTCGAGGTCATGCGCTGGGCAGCCCGGCTCCTGAGCCAGCATCGGTAGCCTGCGCTGCACCGATGGGTGGTAGGGTACCCGGCGTGCACTAGCACTCAGTGAACGACGGTCGTTGGTAACTCCACACGAGTGCGTGCGCACGCTCACAGAGGAGGGGGCCGCATCTGACCTGTACATTTATTTACAAGGCACAAGCTGTGAGCAGATTGGGGCTGCCCGACCTCCTCCCACCCCTCCTGGGCCTGCTGACAGCCGTCATCTGAGGGCCCTCTCCCTGCCGCGGGTGACCCCTGCGAGGGGCCTGGGGTGGCCTGGGGTGGGCCTGGCTGGGCCCTCAGGCAAGCTCGGGGCAGTCTCCTGGGTCCCCCAGGCCTCTCCCCTCCCCCTCCGCCTGGCCTGGGCTGGGTTCCTTCTCTCACACAGAGTTCCTGTGTGTTGGTGGTCGCGAGGAAGGTGGGCGGGGGCCGGGCCCAAGCCAGATGGTGTGTGTTAGGCCTTATCTGTGGGGAGTGGGGAGGCGGGCAGGGGCACGGAGGCCTCTCTCACAAAGGCTGCTCTGTCTCCCCTGGCAGCTGGGCCGAAGGAATCAGCCTCGCTGCCTTCCTGCCCCCCTGGAGCCTCCCATCCACAACTACAGAAGCCCCACACTCTGGGACCCCCCTCCCCATCCATCCCACCCCAGCTAGGAGCAAGCCCAGGCCAGGGACGCCCCAGATGGGGCAAAGCAGGGGTCACCGGGGCAGCAGTTCCAAGAGGGGGAGTTGGCGAGGAAAAAGGGACTCCGTGGGCCTGTGGAGGCCCGAGCCCCGTCTGGGGAGGCGCTAGCAGGATGGATCCGGGCCACCCTCCGAGGCGGCTCACGTCGGGGAAGCGGTCACTGCCCGGGGGGCGTGGGGAGCCCCGAGCCTCCCAGCCTGGCGCAGCCTTGTCCCAGCCAGCCCGCCCCCGGGGATCTGGCCATCTTCTCTGGCCTTCTGAGCATGGTGGTCTCAGCCCCGGCCAATGCGTGGCTGCGTCCAGGCCTCAGGCGCTCCCGGGGCTCAGACCCCCAGAGCCATCAGTGACCCCGAGCTGCTGATCTTCTTGAAGCGGTTGGCAGCGCTGACGGCGATGAAGTTTTTCTGGGGAATGAGAGAGAGGGGAGCCCAGTCAGCACCCAGGAGGGGAGGGAGAAGCTGTGGGGGAGCTTCATGTATTTCTTAAGGTCCCCTTCATTCCAGAAGGGCCAGGGACAGTACAGTGTCCAAAATGGGCACAGGAGGCATGATGATGCTGCCTCCAGGACTCCTTCATTCATTCACCATATATGTAAGTCAGGCCTGACCTGGGTCCCGGTGCTCAAAACCCTCCAACCTCCTCTTTCACCCCTCACCACGCCCTGCCCCCTGTTTCTCTCCGGCCTCATCCCCCTAGCCCCTCATTTGCTCCACTCCAGCTGGACCGCTTCTACCTGGTCCTCAAATCGCCAGCCATGTCTGCTTCAGGGCCTCTGCACTGGCTGTTCCCTCTGCCTGGAACACTCTTCCCCGATCCTGGCACGGCTCGCTCTCACTTCCCTCAAGTCTTCATTCACAGGCCCCTTCCCAGGAATCCCTACCCTGCACTCCCATCTCTCCCCTGGCACTCCTGACCACCCTTCTGTTTTTTCTGCAAACTGTGACCCCTCGTGATAATTCCCTCCCCCACCGCTCCACCCCCACAAACTAAGTCCACAAAGACTGAGATCCTTGTCTCTTTTGTTCTCCGCTGACTCCCTAGTGCCTAGAAGTAGTAGATGTTCAATAAATTTTTGTAAAACAAAGGAAGGAAGCCTGTGATAGGGTCAGAGACCTTTTCCTGAGCCCTAGCCCCAGATGCTCCAGCCCCAGGGGCCCCTGACCCAGGTCTGGGGCACAGTGGGGGGCACCCAGGACACAGAGAGAAAAGCCAGCCTGCCATTTTTCCAGACGGGGCCAGGCCTGGTCAGCAAGGTGGGCCTGGATCAGGTGGCACGACCCCTTCCTCCCCGGTGCCACTTCCTGTCCCCCCACCCCTGGTCCAGGGGTACCTTCCAGCGCCTTTTCATGAGGTATTTCTTAAGCAAGATCTGGGACTTGAGACGTCGGTTACAGCGCTTTGCTTTCTCCGCCAGGTTGTTGAGCCAGGGGTGGGCGAGGCACTGGGCAGCGTTCATCCGGGCCCTGTGGGGTGGGGAATGGCGTGGCAATAGCGTGCACCAAGGACAGCAGAGTCCAGCCAGCTTCCCGGACCTGCTGCTGCCCGGTGGGTACACACGGGGCTTGTGTCACCTCTGCTCACCTCTGGTCCTTGACGATGAGGTTGGAGACAAAGTCTTTGGCCTCATCTGACACAGCCTCGAAGGTCTCCTCATCAAAGTACCAGTTGGCAGACAGAACATTGTTTAGCGTTTCTGTGTCATCATCTCCCAGGAAAGGGGAGAGCCCACTCAGCCTGGAGGGGATGGAGGCAGAAGGCAGGGAGGTGAGACTGGGGACGCTGAGTCCCTGCGGGGTCAGGGGACAGGGACAGGACCTAGGAGGTAGCACCATATGCTGCAAAGACCCCCAGCATCTCGAGTGGGACAGACCTGGGTATGAATCTGGCTGGGTGACCTTGGGCAAGTCATTTCCCCTCTCTGAGACTCACTCTTCTCATCTGTAAAATGGGCATAACCATCCCAGCTTCCCAAGGGTACAGTGAAGATGAGGAATGATGAGCGTAAGGTACATGGTGAGGGCACCAAAAAAAATGTCCCCTGCCCCTCTACCCCCACCCTGCCCACATCAGAGATCTGCCCACACTTATGCTCTGGAAATACATGCATTTGGGGGCCTTGGTTTTTCCATCTGTAAAATGGGTACGAAGTACCCCTCCCCAGGCTTCCCCTAGCACTCCCACTCCCAGCAAACCCTTGACTGAGGAAGCAGGAAGGTAGGACCAACTCGCCAGGACCCCAAAGTCAATCTTGGTCGTGGCTGCCCACACACATGCCCCCTCCCCATAAAAACCACCCGCCCTTGGGGCTCACAGCATGTAGGTGATGACCCCCATGCTCCACATGTCTGTCTTATCGGAGATTTGGTCGTAATTCACCACCTCAGGTGACAGGAACTCCGGGGTCCCAAAATTCACCTTCAGCTTCTCATTGGGTTTATACCTGGGGGTGAGGCCAAGAGTTTGGGGTGTAGCTCCTGGGCCACCCCAGGGCCCCTCCTCACCTCCCCACCACCCGGGTGGTACCTCCGTGCCAGGCCGAAGTCAATGATCTTCACCAAGTGGCCCGTGGTGTTGACACACAGGATGTTCTCTGGCTGAGGAGAAAGGGTGTGGCCTGGCGCCCCAGCTCACCCTTCTGCCCCCTACCCAGGTTCACCCAGGTCCCAGGCCCCTTGGGCAGAGACCCAGGCAGTCCAAGTGGGCAGACCCTTAGCAAGTGCACAGATAAGGACCCAAGGCCCAGAGAGGGAGAAGGACTCGCATTAGGCCTCACGGCGGGCTGCATGGCCTTCTCCTTCACTTAAGGCCACTGAAGAACAAGGCTGCTCTGGCCATTCTGAGGATGGGGAAACTGAAGCCTACAGAGGAGGAGAGGTGTGCTCCTCGATGGGAGGCCAGTTCAGGGCCACCACCAGACATGTGGAGCTCCAGAGAGGGAGAATACCCGCTCAGGGCCGCTCGGGAGCAGGGGGCTTCCCATTGTTTCATGTCCTCTCTAGGGTATGCTCTCCATCCCCTCTGTGAGGGTCAGCAACCACAGCAGCCTACAATATGTCAGCCTACTTTCCACGTTAACTCAGCAGTCCTCCCAACAGCCCCCATTTTGCAGTCACAGTAGTGGCTTGGCCATCTTCACCCAGCAAGTAAGTGACAGAACCAGGACTTGAACCCAGAACTCTGGCCTGTGCCTACTCTCGCCACCCTGCCTACTAGCCAGCCAGCAAGGACCCATCGAGCACTCTGCAGCTGGGAGTTGGAGCAGCCACGGCGCTAGTGGGTTGGTTCTTCCAGGGTGAGGACCGCCTTCTCCCCACCTCCTTGCCCCCCACCACCCACACACCGCCCATACCCCAGCAGGCGCTCAGTCAAGGCTCAGAGGAAACCTGTGCCCCTGAACGCAGGTGGATTTGGGAATGAGGTTACAAGGCTAGCTCCTCCCAGTCCATTTCTTGACCTTCATATACCAGAAGGACGCAAGCCTAGATCTGAAGTTCTAAAGTAAACAATGGTTAAAAGGCAGAAGATTGCTCACAAGAGCCCCGATTTCCAGCACCTCTTGAAAAACCGCGTGGAAGCCCTGGCCACACGAGCCACGTGCTGCTTGGACGAGTTGCCACTGAGCCCTGCAGTGGGGCCTGAGCCCTCCAGGTGGCCCGTGCTCTCCTCCGGCCCCTGGCCCAGGCCGGTTAACTCATTTCTGTTATCTGTCTGGGTTTCGTGGGCATTTGCTTTGAGGCTCCTAATGAAATGCTTTCTCAAGGTCCTTTTAGAATCAATGACACACTCACTCAGAGACTTTAACAGCTCCTCTTGGCGTCCTACTAAAACACGGAGACGAAAAGAAAGGTCCAACATGAGCGGTCCTGAGAGGCTCAGCAGCTGAGGGCCCCATTAAGTGGCCCCTAAGCTGTGGGTTCCCCAACTGACTTGACCGTAAATCCCCTTTTTGGTGGAAACCTTATTGCCATCCTGAGAAAACACATTTTAGGATACAGGGGCTCAAGGCGGTGCTTCTCAGGGCATTGCATTTTAATTAGGGACTGTGCACCCAAGGAAACCAGCTTTCACGGGGCAATGGCAGGCCCCCAAGGCCCCCAGGGCTACTAGCTACCCCCACTCCCAGCTCCATGAAGGGGCCTCCATCCCCCCAGTTGTCCAAGCCAGAAACTCAGGAGTCAACCTGGAATCTTTCCTTTCCCCAACCTTCCACATCCAAACCATCGGCAAATCGGATTGGCTCTGTTTTAAACAACCCAGCCATCATCCCCCTCTTGGATTCTTGCACCAGCCTCTTCCATGCCCAGCTTCCACTTGTCCCCATTTAAACCCATCCACGTCCCCTCCTTGTGTTCTCCTCTGGCAGCGGGGCTGCCTCTAGCACCTCCAACTCGATGGGCTGTTGTGAGGATGGACCTGTGGTGGCAGCTCTGCCCTGCCCTGCCCCAGGCCACGAAGGCCCTGGACCTTGCTGACAGTTTCACCTCATGCCTTTCCCCTTACTCTTGTGTGCTTTTTTATTTACTTGGTGATTATTTCTCCCCTACTAGCCTGCAGGCTTCATATCCCCTGCCTTGCAGGTAGCTGGTCCTCAGTACCTATTTATTAAGTGAATAAATGACAGTACTGTCCACCATTCCATCTCCTCCACTAGGCTTGCCACTTATCTCCGTGTAGGAGTGGATGTAAGCCATAAAATCTCTTTGCTCTCCCTGACCTACTATGTGCAAGGTCCTGAGCAAGGTCAGAGAGGGACAGACATCTCCTTCTGCCAGACATCTCCGTTAGCATCTACCCTGTGCACATGGCTGTGATGATACTAGATGCATTTGCTTTTCTGACTCTGCCTCTAGAACATAAGCTCAATGCGGGGCGGGCAGGGATTTTTGTCAATTTTATTCTCCACTGGATCTCCACCACCTAGAACATTGCCTGGCACACAGTAGGCTCAATAGATACTTGTCAATTACTAAAGAAATGAATAGACATTCATTAGTGCCTGTCACGGACCAGCCCTGAGGTGGGTCCTTTGGTGACACTTAGGAGCAACGTCCATGCCTGAGACTCTGAGTGTGGGGCTCGTGGAATTAGGAAAGACCCTTTCAGCAAGTACCTGGTCCTAGACTAGAAGCTCATGAGGGCCACGAGGCTCTCTCTATTGCGTCCCCGCTCCTGGCACTGTGTAAGTACTCAACAAGCCCTTTTTTTATCTATGGTTGGAAGGAGGATATAGGAAGAGAAGGCGGGAGGAGCCTGGAGGAGCTGTGGCTGCTCCCGAGCCCTCCCGGAGGCCCAGCCCCAGTACCTTGAGGTCCAGGTGCAGAACTCTCATCTTGTGCATGAAGAGGATCCCATCGCAGATCTGCCTGACAAACACCATGGTGTCCACCTCCGTCAGCTGATAGTCCTCATCCACAATCCTCTCGAAGAGCTCTCCGCCCTCAATGCTGTGTGCACAGACCCCTCCACAGGCTTGCTTCCGGGTCTGCTGGCACCCTCCCCCCAGGCCCCTGCCCCCGCGCCGGCACTCACTACTCCATGAACAGGACAATCTCGTGGGAGGTCTCGATGGCCGCATAAAGCTGGATCAGATTGCGGTGGTTCAGCTGGTTCATGACCTCGATCTCCAGCTTCACCATTTCCTGGAGACCGGGAGAGCCGGGAGCACCATGTAAGCCTCATCACTCCCTGTCCTCTGTCCTCCACACCTGGGGGCCTCAGTGGACCCCTGCCCAGCCGCCTCCTCGCTGGTCCCCTAGCCTCCCATGCCCTTCCCCACCCGCAGGTCTGTTGTCCTCACCACCCCCGAGAGTGAGCTTTCTAACCCCATGAGACCCTGTCCTTCCCCTACTTCAGCTCCTCTCTTCCTCCTGGGGCCTCCAGAACAGGTACACACTCCTTAGCGAACAGGTACACACCTTGCCTTTGCTGATTCTCCTTCTCCCGACTGCCCAAGGAAGGGCTCCTCTCTCCCTGGGCATTTTCATCAAGCCCCAGGACTTCACATTCCACCCAAACAGGATTGATTGCCAAATATATATATCTCCACCTCTGAGCTGGCCCTGCATCTCCAGGCTCCAATATATCCAACTGCCTACTTGCCATTTCCCTTGGATGTCCAATAGGTCTCTCAAATCTAGCACGTCCAAAAGTAAACCTTCAAAACCGCCCTTCCCTACAATTGAACCCCCTCAGCCTGTCCTTCAGGAAAAGGATACCGCTCTCCACCCAGGCGTGCGGGACAGAAGAGTATGCGGTCAGCCTTGATTCCTTGCTTCCACTCAATTCCTCACACCCACATCCAATCCACCAGCAAGTCCTTTGACTCTACCCTCAAACTATATCACAAATCCAATCATTCCTCACCTCCTCCACCACTGCCTTCTTAGTCTACGCCACCATGATTTGTCACTTTCAGAAAGTCTGCAAGCCAGTTGTCACGTTGGTAGCTTGAAATCGGCTATGGTGGAGATAGTTACACCATGGACAGTGGCAAATGCTGCAGATCGGGCCTCCCCACCCCTTCCAGAGCCAGCTGTTGGACGCTGCCCATCGCCTTTCTGCCTGAATCGCTCCTGGTCCCACTTTATTCTGCAGATTCATTCAGGCCTGACCTCACCACCCTAACGAAAACGGCCCCAGACTCCCCATCTCTTGCCTGGCTGTATTTTCCTTCCTAGTACTTTTCTCGGGAACTGACACTACGCCTTCGGTTTTGTTTTTTAGTTGTCTGTCGCCCCTCTCTTGGACCTCAGCTCCCTGAGGGCACCCGGCAGTGCACGGCACATAAAAGGTGCCCAATAATTAATTAATCAAGAGCTGATGCAAATTCATTTACACAGCAACTGTGATTACGCATCTACGCTGAATCGGGTCCTGTGATGGGGCCCGGTGGGGAGCCTGGCCCTGTCAGGTGGTAGAGGCCGAGAAGCACCTCCTGACAAATGTGCTTCGAGTCACGCTAGGGAAATCCAGGTTGCAGTGATTGGGAGTGACTTCTAGATCAGGTGCTCTTTTCTGGCTCTAGGCTTTGTGTGTGCTGGTGTCTAGGGCTGGGACGCCCTGTCCTCTGCCTCAGCCCCATGGCTTCCAGCAGGTACCTGCTGTTTCTGGCCCTCAGGCCTCCCTCCCATGGCCCCTCTGCCTGAAACTCTCTTCCCCAGCTTTTCCACTGGAAAGCACCTCCTCATTCTTCAAAGCACTCACGCAGGAGGTAGCTGGTCCAGGCTGAGTCAGGAGCACCCCCCACCCTCCAGCTCTGAGTACACTGGGTGGCTACGGTGTCATCACCTCTTCACACACCTGACTCCCTCGCTCCAGGTAAGCCCCTGCCCACCTTCATTCATTCTTTGTGCAAATACTGCTGATGACCTTCTCTGAGCATGGCCCCAGGCAGGGTGCTGAGGGAAAGTTCTAGACCAAGCTTGTTTACCGCGGTGTCAGCTCCCTGAGGCGGGCACCACATCCGCCGCCCTTTAGGACCCCCAGTGCCCAGCGCAGGGCCTGGCCCAGAGCCGGCACTCATCAGTCTGGTTGCATCGACTCAGAGGACATGAGTGTCCCAGGCCTAGAAGGGGAAGTCCCCAGGATAACACCCCAGGTCCTGGCAGCAGAGCTGTGCGTGTCTTCAGTGCAACAAGGTGTGAGTGGAGGGAGGTAAGAAGTCTCACTCTAGGGACACCCTGACATAGCCAGCACCCACCCCCCACTACCTTGTCTTTGGGGCTCTGTTTCTTGATGATCTTGGCTGCCAGCTTGAGGCCGGTGGATTTCTCTGTGCAAGTACAGACTGCTCCAAACTTGCCCCTGGAAAGAGAAGAGGCTGGGGGTGAGGGGACTCCAAAGGACACCGGGGAGAGGGTGGGCCTGTGCTCTGTTCCCATCTTGGCCCCAGACCCAATGGATGTCTCTGGACCCGCCTCTGTGAGATGGGGATGGTCACCCCCACCAGCCCTGCCCTGCTCCTGGTGCTGTGATGTGTTCAGGAAGGGAAGAGTCATAAGAAAGGTAGCCCGAGACGGGGCAGCCCCATCAAGCCAGCTTGTAGCAAGCAGGAGCCCTGGCCTTGTACATGGAGGACTGCGCCAGGGCTCTTTACACTGTAGGAACCGCTGTGAGTGCCTGGACTTGAGGTGGACCACGTGGGCTTGGGGCTGTCGGAGCCTTTCCTGGGGAAGCTGTGAGGCCCCCGGGCTGTGTGCGCTCCTGCCCGTGTCAGTGGCTTGGGGTCCCAGCTCTCACCCTCCCAGCGCATCCTTAGAGTTGAGGCTGAATTCACTGCTGACGTTTCCTGTCCTCAGCTCCACAATGCGGTGCGGGAACGGAGCAGGGGGTGGCGGGCAATCGTCTGGGGAGGCAAGCCGTAGGACCAGTCAGGGCCAGGCGCTGCTGAGGATTCGCTTTGACACCACCCCCGCCAGGGAAGTTCACCAAGTGATACCTGGGGAGAAGGCTGACTCCAGGGTAGGGGTTTAGGGGGCCCAGTTTCCAATTTTGGCTCTGCCACAAACACCCAAAGTGGCCTTAGGGAGGTCTCTGCCACTCTCCCAGGGGGCTCAGCTCCTCCCCTCAGAACACTTGGGAAGGCTTATTGGACTTCTTGGACCCTGCCATGAATATAAGGGATGAAG
>JAQZBX010059123.1:0-17591 GCA_029593785.1 Cabassous unicinctus | reverse complement strand
TTTTTTTTAAAGATTTATTTATTTATTTATCCCCCCTTGCTGCTTGTGTTGCTGTGTCCATTTGCTGCGTGTTTTCTCCGTGTCTGCTTATCTTCCCTTGCTGTGAGGTCCTGCTGCATCAGCCCACCGCGCCGCGCCGGCCGGCCTGCTCTCACAAAGAGGCCCCTGGCAGCGAACCCGGGGCCTCCCATATGGTAAACGGGAGCTCTGTCGATTGAGCCACACCTACTTCCCTTATCACTGGTTCTTGACTTTGCTCTTTAGTTTACTTAAGTAGTCTCCTGTCATAGATGGATATAATTCCTTATTTTTGCTCACTTTTTGGGCATGTGTACTCCTTTATATATATGTGTGTGTATGTTTTGATTTTGTCCTTTGAGTGTATGTTCCTGGTTCCTTGGACCTAAATAATGAGAGATACATTGTCATCTAGTAAAACCCTACATAGTGTGTGCTTCAGCGAGTGTAAAGCCTAATCAATTTGAATTAAAAGTACTGTTCTCTTGTGTAATTGCAAATTCTAGGAAGAGAGAAGGCTAAGGCAACATGAGACAAGGTAGTAGACGACATGCGATGGTGGAATGCACGCTCGTTCAAACTCCAGCGTATGCAAAACCTACACACCACTCTGACGATGGCCTTGAGCATAGTGGGCCCTCCTGTCCCTCCATTTTCTGCAGAAGTGGTGATGCTTTATAGGGCCAAGTCAAGAGGAGCATCAATTTCCAGCTGTCAACTCCCCACACAGCTGCGGCTCCTCAGGGCTCAGACCACCACTTGGCATGAGGCAGGAGGAACAGGAAGAGCTCTGACCCAGCCCCACGCAGGGGCTTTCAGCATCTCTGGAGCTGACTCAGACTTAATCTTCAGGTCCTGTTCCAGAGAGCGTTCCTGTACCCACCTCCCCAGATCCAGTCCTTACCTTGTACTTGGCTTTGGGTTTTATGGCCTGTGTGCTGAGTTCCTCCAAGGTCCTTTCTTACACTTACCAGTCTACCTCCCTAGAAGCTGCAATCTTTCTGTCTGCTAATACACTCCCGAGGAGCCAGGTACCCACCTGGTCTTTCAACAGAAGAGCCATGCTCCTACAAATTCATGAGTGCACACCAATACCTATGTTAAGTGTGTAACATTGTCTAATAGTCATGGTTTCACTGGGCTGTACTAATTCATCTGCTGTGTTCTCTGGATGCCGTGATTTCCCTAATGGCACCTGCAGTCAGGCCCACAGTTTTAATGACTGAGCTACTATAGACCCTGACGTCTCCTTTGTCTGCACTGATCTGTCACGGGCACCCCAACTGTGTCAGATAATCTCACCAGGTAGTACATATGCATCCAGTTATGAGATGAGCAAGAAAATTGTTTTCTATTTGTGCCATGGGAGGCTATATTAGCTTCTTTTTTTCTTTTTAACTTGTGGTCATGTAGCAGAATAAATGACAGTCCAATTGAATATAAATATATAGCTGTTGCCATAATAAATGTCTTACAATAATATTGATAAATTAAGTGATAATGTTTCCCAAAGATAATTTGAATTATAGTTTGATGTAATAGACTTTTAACTTCTTAGTCTATGGGAACATGTTTGTTATTTCTCATCTTAACACAATCAATAAATGATTTATATTGCTTTAAATAGTGGTGACGTGAACAGAAACCAGATATTATCTTATTATGGAATAAATATCTACAACATTTACACTAAAAATGACATTGGGTATGTCTAGGAGGACCATTTCTTCTGGAGTTTTGAATACAGTTTCAATTTTAGGAATTTTTTTTTAAGAAGACATAAACATAAATATGATTTCATTTGTATATCTTTAAAAGTCTTATCCTAAAAAAATAATTTAGAAAAATATCCTTCTTCAAGATACATATTCATATGTTAAAACAACAGCCTACTTTTCATCATGAAAACTGGAGTTCCTAATTCTGAAATTAAATTTCTTTCCCCCTATAGCTTCTCAGAATATTGCCTTCTTTGGATCTTTCATCCCTAACATTTTCCCATATGAAATATGTGGTCAAATAAATGTTTATTCCCTTACAGCTGGGTTTTCAATCTTGTTGTGGAAGTCTGTTCTGTGCAGGGAGGGAGGTTTAGCAGCATCCGTGGCTTCTACCCACTAGATGCCAGTGGCACCTGACCCTCATCCTGCGGTCAGGACAACCAAAAATGTCTCCAGACAGTGCCAGAGGCTCAAAATCATTGTCAATTGAGAATTGCTGTTTTAGAGCATTTAAAATAACGCAATAAATATTGACCACCATTCTCCTCCTCCTCCTCCTCCTCCTTCTCTTCCTCATTCTCACTCTCACTCTCACTCTCATTCTCATTCTTACTATTCCTTCTACTACCTTGTTCTAGGAATTGAACCTGGGCCTTTTGAGTCTCCGTGTCTCAGCTACACATTAGCTTTACTTTTTTCTTCTACTGAATACAACTAATTAACTTTCAGATAACATTACACCTAGAATTGCTCTAATAAACACTGAAATGATGCTTTCTCTTACTAGTTGGACTCTCATTCGCGGTTTATTTAATAACACTCCAAATGCCTGGAAGTTCTGCCATTTAAAAGAAATGATGTAGTGAATAATTTTATCTTTCATTTAATCACTTTCTAATGTTGATATTACATTTATGTAGATTTCTGTATATTGAAAGACCCTTGTAGTGATTTGCTTTATCTTTCAAATAATCATTTTCTAATGTTATGTTACATTTATATAGATTTAGATCTTTTAAATTAGAATGCATCTTTGCCTGGAATGTACTGTCCAAGAATTTGGTGTCAGCCAGGCCTGATTTTGCATCTTCATAGTTGCGTGATGCTGTAAAATTACTTCAACTCTCTAGGTTCAAGTTTCCTCATCTGTAAAGGAGGGCTGACCTGGCACATAATTGGGATTCAATAACTATTTATGGTCTGTGTGAAAATGAAGAGTGAATGAAAAAACATAAGGTGGCTAGCATAGGAACTCAATAATATTTGTGGAATTAAAAAAATGGGAGAGTAACCCTTTAGGCACCAAACAGTACACACTCAATAAATCATAGTTCCCCTTCTTTCTCCTTTGAACAGCAGCAGGTCTGCATGGTCTGTGCCACACGATTTTTTCACTCTTTGTAAGTACAATTTCATGTCTGACAGTCTTAATTTTTAATCAATGTCTGGCCTTGAAAGCCTATATCATTTCTCATCTTGAGCATCACTACACAGGGATTGTGAGAAAGGCTCATTAAATACTTATTGATTAATCAGGGGCTAAAGAAGGTTGGAGTCATTTAGTTTTCAGTAACCCCAAACTCCACTTTTAAGCAAGCTTAGCAGAGGTAGACCAAAAGTCCCTCCCTTTGACATTGTAAACTCTAGATTCAGGACCTGAGCATTATAATATGATAAAATATAGTAGTAACAAAAAACTGATAATAAGAAAAATACATTTACCAGAGCTTTCTATGTGCCACACACTGTGTTGAGTGCTTTGCAAGCTTTATCTCATTTAATCCTAAGACAATCCTGTGTTGGTAGATGAGTAGTCTCCCTGGTTTACGAAACAGGAACTAGGCCCAAAAAGATTAAATGGTTTGTACAAGATGATAAAGCTAAGTGAATTTAAGACAGTGAATTCTCAGACAGAACTGGAGAAGAGGAACAGATTCATTAATGTTTATAACCTTAGACATATTATTTATTGTTCTAGGCCTTAGTTTTCCCATCTGTAAAATGAGGATTGATCATAAAATCGCCTTCCTTACTTCATTAGGTGATAGGAAGCATCAAATCGGAAGACGGTGAGAATAGATCATAAGCAATAAAGTGTTCTACAAAGATTACTCAAGATTTTAAATCAAAAGGTGTGCCCTGGGATCTTGTATTCAGAAAAGAAGGACGGACATTCCCCTTGAAGCGTGTATTGTTGGTGCATCTGCTTTCCCAGCTCTGCAGAGGTGAACACTTACGGAACAGAGCTCCCTCACTGTGGTGTCCTGAAGGACTTTCAGCGTCTCCATGACCTGGGCTTCCAGCTGATCAATATGTGAGCACAGGCGATAGATACAGGCTGGGGGTGCAGGGCTGGGGCTTTGCTGCTCCATGTGGCAGTGGGGTTCGTGATGACGGCAGATGCAGCAGTGGACAGGTGAGGCATGGCAGGTGCTCACCGCGTAGGCACTAGGGAAGCCTGTGTCTAGAGAGACTGATTTGGCGAGGGGCTGGCGTCCGTGTTTCAAGGCCTTGTTACTTGAGGCCGAACAGCATTGCCAAGGTCTGGGCTCACAAATGTAAGTCTGAACGGAAGCATCTTTGGACTGTCTTGCCTCTGTCCCCATTCCTGGTCCTGCTGTGGTAATAGGGTCACACAAAGTACATTCTAAAGATGTTCCTCTGGAGTCAGTCCCCAAGGCTATAGCACTCTGAGCAGCTGACGGCAGATTGGAGGGCATCTGGACTGCCACAGACCTGGGGCTGCCTGGGTTTGAGTCAGCATTTGGAGAAATGTTTCCCATTTTGGCTTCTGCCCTAGATGGCGTTTGACCCAAAGTGCTACATCTTGGCTTTGCTTGGAGGGTAACTCCAGACAGTTTATCTAGGTGGGCAATGGACTTGTCAGCTGTGTGAATAAGGTCACCTTTATAGGATGTGACTTCACTCTGCATGGGAACAAGCTGTGGTGGACTTTGTAGTGTCAGCAAAGTGTTGTTAATGTCAGGACAGAGTTTGCTGCTGTTCTCTTCTCTTGGGGCTTCAGCATTGACATGGATGAACTTGTCTTGAGCATGTTCATTTCCAGGTAATTTCTGAGACTCCTGGTTGTGGCTTTCCATATGTACTTGCCCTGCTTCCTCAGGCCTCAGAAGTCCATTTTTTACTTCTGTGATGTGGTCCACCATAAATCCCAGAAGGCAGTCATATTTGGAAGTGATTGTGCTTCCAGCAACCTCATATTCAGTGTGGTCTGTTGGTGGGAGCTGATGCAGGTGGCTGTCCTTCCTTGGGTGTCTGTTCCCACTGGTGGTCTTGTCAGGGATCAACAGCTCTGGCAGACCCTCCATGGCATCAGGCTGAGACTCTTCCTCCACCACAGATGTTGAAGTCTTTTCTTCCAAGATGCTCCAGTCTTGGCTTGAAAAAGAAGTGCTCACCACACTCTTGGAATCAGATTCATCTGACTCTTGCTGACCATCCTGAGATGATGCTAAGCTGGGGCTCTGACCCCTTGGTGCTCTGCATCCATTCTCAGTAGGGCTCTGGTTGCTTGGCAAGGAAGGCATCTATAGGCAAAACCAGGATACAGGCAAATGGGTCAGGAAGGTTGGGGAGGCACTAGATTTCTTACAGTTACCATTGATTTAGGAGTCAGGAGATAAATTCAGATCTCATGTCAATTAACTACTTTCCCTGGAACCTGCTCTCTATGAAACTCAGCTTCCTTATTTAGAAAAATCAAAAGATTTAAAAGGAAAGGAAACCTGAGCTTTCTGATACCTTGTCTGGCATGAGTCCATCGTCTTCTCCCCTTTGGGAGCATGTAGCATGTATTTTCTAAGCGTTGGTTGGCTATTTTCACTTATGGAAGGGTCCTTTTAAGATTATGTTTCCTTCTATTCCTATCCAGACCCTTGAGCAGCACCTTTACCTGGAGGGGCAGTGGTTCTGGTGGCTCCTCCAGGAACCCGCTGCTGTCAGACTGACAACTGTTGGCTCTGTTCACCCCGGCACCTGCAGAAACAAAGAAAGAGGCCTTGAAGTTAGCAAACTGTAAGTATGCTACCAACAGGAGTGGGATCAAATCTTTCATGTGCCTGGTGGGCCATAGATGCCCAATAAATGCCTACTGCATGGAAATATAAATGAATGTGGGAATTTCAGGGAGAAGTCTTTCTCAGGTTGCAGAAAGTCCATGTAAAAGTGTATCACTGTTTCCTGATACAAGAATAAAAAGGAAACAAAGGAAGTTTTAAAACTAAATAACAATATGGTCATGAGATGAATCTTTAGTTAGGCGAAGAAAACATCTGCATTATGTGCCGCTGTAATAAGACAATAAAAGGTAAAAATTTATATATGCTCATATATATATATTTTTCCTTTTACTAAATTTTGGGTGAGAATCCCTTATTAGCTTCAGCTGGACTGTGTTTATATGACTACTAGTCCATGCTGCTCCTGTCAGTTGTGAGAGGCTGGAGCAGGCAGAGAAAGATCTTTAGTAAGATTGGGCAGGTAAAGACTTTGCAGACAAGAGCTTCTTGAAACTCTAAACCTATGTGTATATTCTTAGGTAAATATTGTGCTATTATTGTGGGGTTGAGGGACTGAGTGGATAGTTGTCATTCTGACAAAGATTAAATTATGGGATTTTTTTTTCTTTTTTTAAAATGAGAAATGCTTCCAGCTACACTACAGTCTAGGCTAGAGTATGAAATCCATTGGGAAAGTGGGATTAGATTGTACCCTCCCCTAGATTACAATGAGCAGAGGGAGGAGCCTTGTTTGTCCTAGGAGAAAATCTGAGCATGTATCTGACAAATGCCTTGGAAGGAAGAGCTAACTGTTGGTGATGTAATGCTTGGGTGTCTGGTACCTGAGTGAGGGGATTTGCCTTAGCTTGAAGAACTAACTACTACAGAAGGGTTCAGAGGAACAAAACCAGGTCAAAACTAAGCCCAATCTTGGAGGACCTCAATGCCTCATTTCCCTGTAGGGCTGTCTCCCACTACCACCTTAATTGCGCAGACATCTCAGCAAAGATGGCCAGTGGAGGCATGGTCCTAGAAGTGGTCTACCCTGCCCAAATCCCAACTACTTCACCTGGAGCCCAAAACAAAGAGAAAAAATAAAGAGACTTAACTTTTTAGAATTTAAAGTAATAAATTCCAAATCCTTCAATTCAGTCTCAAGTAAAATTAAATATAAAAAGTCAAAGGGCATAAATTTTTAATAGCTGAATTCTGGAAATGAAGTGAATTTGAGTAAAGTTTTGAGAATACAATTTCAAAGGCCTAGCCTTTGCTTCTTGTTACATAGGTGAAGGTCAAGTATGGAAAATATCTACTAGTTAGAGACCTGAAGGAGACTTCTGCTTCTGTTCGAGATGGAGTAATAGGAAACAGATTTTCGTTCTTACCTGAAACTACTAAAAAACTGGACAAAATATGTTTGAAAAATGGTTTTCAAAACAATGGGCATCAGGCAATGAAGGACCCAAATCCCTGAGAGACAAGAACAAATGAAATGAACCCTGTGATTGCCCCAGATTACTGACTTGGGAGAGTTTTCAGGTCATGGGTATGGAGGGGTAATTCAGGTAAAGACTGGCAGAATCTCTAAATTGAGGAGACAGAGCTGAGAAACCAGGGAGGCTGAATCAGCTAGAAGTCACAGGGCAGAGTAGCAGAGAGAATAGAAATGCACACAGAGTGAACTCTAGAGAACTGCAGAGGGTTCCTTTTATACTGACCAGTAAATGTATGTGAAGAAACTACCACAAAGTGTGGAAAGAACTACCTGAAAGAATTAGAGGGTACAGCATCCAGCACTCAGGGCTGAGAATATAGCATGTGCCGTATTGGGAAATCTCATAATTCACAGGGCATTGGGGGTAGAGTATTGAGAAGGGTCTTGCCTCAGGAATGGGGGATAATTATCCCTAGAATGAGCACTGATGTAGCCCCATCTAACAAATCTTAAGAGCAAGATATTAAAGGATCAAACACTGTTTCCAAGTAACTAAGCTGTGACTCAGAACTAAGTTCAAAATATTTATAAGAACACAATAATATATAGCACCCACAAGGTAAAATTCACAATGTCTGGCATTCAGTCAAAAATATCAGACATGCACGAAAGCAGAAAAATATGACCCATAATGAGGAAAAAAATCAATCAATCAAAACTGGCCTAGAACTGACACAGATTTTAGAATTAGCAGATAAGGACATTAAATCAGTTATTATAACTGTATTCTGTATGTTGAGGAGGCTGGAAGAAAGATTAAACATGTTAAGTGGAGATATGCAAGCTATAAAGTGATGCAAATTGAGCTTTTAGAGATGAAAAGTATGTCTCAGGTAAAATTTACACTGGATGGGATTAACAACAGATTAGAGATTGCATAAGAAAAGATTTGTGAAATTGAAGAAATAGCTATAGAAACAGTTCTATATGAAATAGAGAGAAAAAAATTTAATGGAAAGAGAATCAGTGAGTTGTTAAACAACTTTAAGCAGCTTAATATACAATTTATTGGAATCCCAAGAGCAGTAATTCAAATTTGATGAAAACTATAAACTTGCAGATCCAAGAAGTTCAATGAACCCCAAGCACAAGAAACATGAAAAAAAAAAAAAAAAAAAAAAAAAAAAAAAAGATATCAAAGCACATCAAAATTAACACTAGTGATAAGAGAAAAAGATCTTAAAAGCAGCCAGAGAGAAATAGCACATTATGACAAAGGAACAAGATGATAGCAGATTTCTCACTGGCAGTGAATCAAGTGAGAAAACAGTAGAGTAACATCTGTAAGGTACTGAAAGAAAAAATTGTCAACTTAGAATTCTAGACCCAGCAAAAATACCTTTCAAAACCCAAAATGAAACATACTTTTTCAGACATATAAAATAGGAAATAATTCATCACCAGCAGTTCTGTTGACAAGTAATGTTAAAAGAAGTTCTGCAGGCAAAAGGCAAATACCAGATTGCATTGAGGATCAATACAAAGGAATGAACAGTACTGGAAATGGTAACCATGAGGTAATTATTAAAGATTTTGTTCTTATTATTTAAGTATTTTTAAAGGATAATTTGCTAAGTAAAAATAATAATGTAGAGTGGGGTTTATAACAAAGTCCTGAAAGAGTCTATACAGATATAAGCACATGTAAGTATACAATAGAGTATTTTATATGGAAGGAGCTGTCTGCAAGATTTCCTTTAACAATCGTGTAATTTTTATAGAGAATTTAACCTGGGTAATAGAATATTGTCAGATGAATTAGTGTATACTCATTGCATATTTATTATAGGAAACTTACTTGTATAGTTAACCCACTATGATTTCACTGTTCTTGCTATAATTTAACTCAGCCAACTGAAAACACTTCAGATCCTTTTAGAGTTGGAAAAAATCACCTATTTTCCTCATTATATCAACTATGGATACAAAATCAATGATGATTATGGAAGACACATTTCAAATACTCAATGCAGAAATTCAGATACTTTCTAGGTGCTATGCAAAGGGCCCTGGCCACTTTGGCTGGAGCTTCTCCATTGAATAACCCTGCAGGATGGGCAGCCTATCCTCAAGAATTGTCCACACAAGCCCCCTATTCTACGCTCCCCTTCTGTGCTTCAGGACTCACCACAGCTTCTACTCAGTCCCTCGGGCCTCTCTGCAGTCGGCAGAGTATATGGATAGCAGAGAGCAAGATAGGACCAACTTCCACTCCTCACTCATCACCCTCATTCTATAATAAGCATTAGGGGACCCAAAGATATTCAATAAGGAGGGGTTGAGCCTTGGTGAAGGATGGACAAGACAGGACTCTGGGTCCTTCTGTTATTTCTACAGGTATTGGTGCAAGATTTGCACCACAAACCATGAATGACTCCTGGTACATCATTATTATTTGAACTTTTCAGATTATCTCTAAGCAATAGTTATTCTGGGACATATGCGTCGTATAAAATGATTGTTATTCTCCTTCCTACAACCCTAGAATGAAATTTTATCTTAGCATACTAGAACAAAATTATATGTTCATATCATGGCTGCTCCATATCAGTCTGGTCCAAATGAAAAAATGAACGGTCCCTAAAAGTAGAAAGAATAATTTTCTCTAGAAGAGGTACATTTGTGATATAAATATTACCTTTGGTTAACTGTACTTGTGTAGAGTGCAGAAGAAAACTATAAAACTCATTTAAATAAATTTGTGAAAACCAGACTTTTGAGAGCCTTACTTTGATGGTGAGATAGGATGAAATTGGGCATAGTTTTCTCAGGAGTGGAGGCTCATTTATCTTGTGATTTAGAAGTCAAATGGCATGCATACAAATCATTTTGAGAGATTCCCAGCAAAATATGGGCCAATCTACAGATGGTTTAATTTCTCCTGGAGGCTAAAAATCTTTCCTACCTATAAACATCACACAGTGGGTTTGCAAATTCTAAATATTGTTTTAACATTATAGGAATTAAATGAGAAGAATGAGGAATTGCTTAGCCCAGGATGACTATGATAGATAATTAAACAGATAAATAAAAATGTTCATCCTTTCTCTATTATTCTCACACACTTACAACCTAATATATAATATGAGGGAGGGCTTGGCTTTGGGGAAGGCAATATGGCGTCTGGCAAGAGCAATGGAAGTTGTATCCCCTGGTTCAGTCCCACCCAGTTCCTGAAACTATCTGAAGAACATTAGAGGTCTTATCATCTCCAGTGGAATTTTCTCTAGGAACTCATTGTGCCCAATGAGCCATAGCTCTTCCTTACTCCACTGGACTGAGGCCTTCCTTGGCTTTACTTGTTCCTAGCTAGATCTTATCATCTAAATCCTCAAATCCTGGCTGTGGCCTATTCCAAACCTGTAAGAAAACTGGAACCCTTTGACTACCCCCAACATCTGTCTGACTTGGTCATGCCCCTTTAGGCTGTAAGTTACACCCATGCCACCAATCCCATAGCTCAGGCAAGCTAACCTACAATTTAAGCTCCTGAGATCTAATTAGGTCCCATTACTGAGTCATCTAGAAAATTTGGAGCCAGATGTACTGGGTTCAAATCCTGACTCCACTACTTAGTAGCCGTGTGATCTTAGGCCTGCCACTTACCCTCTCTGAAGCAGTTTCCTCAAGCGGAAAAGAATAAATATAGTAGTAGTATGTCACTTGTGGGGTTGTAATGAGAATAATATCCAATAATATATATATGGAGACTTTATGAGCATATAAAAGGTGAAATAATTACATATATAAAATTTTGCAGCAGAATTGATCATTACTATCTATTAGAACTCAATCACTATTAACATATTACATATCCTTAATAGTTATTAACATTAATTAGTTATTACCTTTTTCAGCACACAATTGTTTTCATAGATTTGGATTTTACCTTCCCAAATTAGGTGGTCCCTTGTCTGGTGTCAGGACCACTCTACTGTTTTTTTTTTTTTAGGAGTTAGCCAAGGAATGAACCTGAGACCTTGTACATGGGAAGCAGGTGCTCAACCACTGAGCTACATCCACTTCCCTCTACTGTATTTTAAGCTCAGACATTTCTGCCTGGGAGGAGGCAGGTGTCTAGGGCACCTTGTCAGAACAATCACCAGATGGCAGCATCACACCAATCACTGAATCCGAGGAGTGAGGGCCCTGCCAAGAGCCTCAGGAACTGCTGAAATTAGCAAGAAAAGTCAACCTGAAGGGCTGCTTTTCTGGCCTATTTTGATAGTAAAAGCTTCTGAATCCTAAGTGGAGAGTTTTACATTTAACATAGTCCAACTTCATAGAGATGCAGGGAAAAAAAAAAGCCTATGGAATTGAAAACAATTGGGGGGTGATGGGGAGAGAGAGAAAGAAAAAAGCTGTCTCGAGGGGTGTGGTGTATGCTGTAGTTATGTAGAGCAAGAGAAATGGTCCAAGTTTGGTTATTTGGGATTGAGCATCTTCCTTGGCTAAGTCTACTTTACCAGTTCAAGACATAGATCTTGAATTCAATTGGACATTACAGATTATGCACTCGAATGCCTTTAGGAGCTGGGCAGCTAGCATACATATATGAAGCATCTAGGATTCAGGACAATAGGAAACAGCGTGGACTGTTTGGGACTAGAGTGTATGACCCCAAAGGCATTTAATGAAACTAATTTTAAATGTTTTGTAGAACAAACAAAGGTCTCTATGGACCACTGTCAGTCTACAGGACACTACGTTGGAAGCCAAGATGGTACCACCTGCTATCCAATGTGGAAAGTCCTTCTAGAACATTCCTTAGAGACGTTCATCTAGCTGGTGCTTACACACTTCTAATGACAGGGAACTTACTGTTTATGTAGTCAGAGCATATGATAACTTTATATTGAGACAAATCTACTTTAGCATTTTCCATTTGTTGGTCATAGCAATGCACTGTGGAGTAATATAGAACATGCCTAACCCTTTTTCCTCAAGACAGCTCCCTTGTGCTCTCCAGGCTTCTTCTTCTCAGGTTAAACCTCGCCAGAACCTTTACATCAGCCCTCACACAGCAGTTCCCAGGCCATTTGTCTTCTTGGCCTTACACTCTTGAATAAGCTCTTATTTAACAATGCTTGCCATAAAATCTGGCACCCAGACTAGATTGAAGAGTTGAGATCTGGTCTGTAGAGAGGAACTGCCCTCTTTCTATTCTGGCTATTTCACTTCTACACATGCAGCCTAAGGCTGGTCAGAAATTGTGTTACAGTGTTGGCCTGTATTGAGATCAGGCTCTTCTTTTCAAATCAAGAAATAAATGTTTTGGCACCAAATGAATGATTTAATTTGTATCTCTGTAAAATTTGATCTAAATGATTGGGGGCCATGGTTTCAACCTGTCAGGGATAGTTTTTATTTTCATTCTGAAATCTGTGTTATCTGCAGCTTTAATAAACATCCTTGCTGTATGGCCAAGTCACTGTGAATATTCTGAATAGTAGGCCACAGAGACAGAGTGCTCTGCTGGAAGCCTCATTCATTCATTTTAGAAATGCTCATGCGGCCCCTGCAGGGAGCCACAGTGTTCTAGATAGTTCACGGAGAGGGAGGGTGTCCACAAAGGTACCTGCCCTCAGGGAGATTAGGTTTATTTTTATTCTGATCGTGGAACTGAATAAAGGCTAAGAATACTCGTGGTTGTGGAAAATATTCCTGAGGCAATTTAATTTTTTCTTCGATGCCAGAAGTCTTAGGCAGAAAAGTTTTTAATCCTATAAAGATTTCTATATTATGATTTATATAGAACTTCCATTAATGCCTTGTCAAAATTTCTGTTTCAAGATCTCACTGCTTGGAAATTCCTCCCACCCACCCCCTTTTTAAAAACTACTCTATATTAAGAAGTTTCTCTTTTGTTAGTTATTTAGTTAGAAAATATTCCTTTATCACTAAAAAGCTGCTTCTCTAAAATTAACTTCTTTTTGGCATAATGTCATTAATTGCTTTTCAGTATTATAAAAGTAATGCATGGCGAAGAAGTAAATTTGGAAAATGAAAAAATATAAATAAAATTATCTATAATCAATCATGCAGGGAAAATTACTATAATATTTCTGTGCATTTCAATCTAGCATATTTTCTTTGTGCACATATGTATGTGTATGTTTTGGAAAATAAAATACCACATACATTTTATATCCTTCTTTTCACAAAATATATTGTGAATTTTCTTTTACCCTTAAATATCCCTTAAGAATATATTTGAAAATGGTGTAGGGATATACCATATGTTGGATGTTTAAAGCATCCAATATAAAACGTAATGCAATGAATATCCTTAAACATAAAAGTATTGGCATCTTAATTAAAATAGATTTAATAAGTGTAAAACTGGAATAGGTGTAAACAATTTTGTGTCTATAGAGACAGCATCAAATTTCTTTCTAAGAATGTTTGAACAGGTCACAAGGCTATCAACAATGTTTCTGAGAGTTCAACAAAAATTTTTTAATATTTTGTCAGTTTGAGTGGTGAAAATGTTATTTTAATTTTCACTTATTTGACTAGATAAATGAGGTTGAAATACTGAATTTAGTTTATAATGTGTGTGTGTAAGTGTGTGTGTTTGTGAGCACATGCAATTATGCTGCCTCGTTAAAAAAAAATTGGGTAAGTTTCTCTCTTCTTTTCATATGCTCTCAAGCAGCTTGTAAAGCCTAGGTGGTATCATGTCCTTAAAATTTTAAAAGACCTCAGCAATAGAAACACTGATCTTGATGGATCTTAAAAGATGAAATCTTTGACAACATTTAATTTCTCCAGTACTTGTTAATATTTCAGAACTTCTAGTTCTTGAGTTAATGGTAATACTTGTTTTTTTTTAAAACTTATTTTCTAATGTCAGCAACTAAATAATTTATATTCATTCCATACTCACTAAAAGGGAGAAGACTATGTCTCTGCCTCTTGTCATAGCTTTGGCCTTATTTTGTAAATTTTTGTATTCCTGTTTTTTCTTGAATTCTAGTCTTCCTAATAATATTGTAATTCCTGTTTTCATTTTGTTTTCATTCACACTTTTGGGTACATTTTGTCTATTCATTTGCTTTTAACTTTTCTTTGATTCCTTATTTTAAAGGTGGATAACTTTTTTACATGACATTTGAGTCTTTTTCTTTGTTAGGTCCATTTATTTCATGTATAACTATTTTCATAAGACATACATTTGGCCTAGTTTTTGTAACTTTATGTTATCTATTTTTCTAACTGTGATTGCTATAGTAAACACATTTGATGGGAAACCTCCCTCTCATTCTGAAAACAGGCATCATTAATTGTCCATGAGGGTCTTTTCTGATAAGTTGGGGTTCAGACCCAGAAACTTTCTCAGTTCAGCATTATTAGTAGCTAGTAGCAATCAATCAGAACTGGGATATGATAGCTGAAAAATGTGCTTACTAAAATTTCTTCACTTAAGCAGCTCTGAAAATTCTAAAACTAATTGAGCAGGTTTTCTATTAATCTAATTTTAGAAGTTTACTCTTTGCACTTAGTTCCCTTTTCAGTTTTGCTTACAGGAATAAGATAATATTTCAAAGCAAAACCAGACAGAATGGTGTAAATCTATAACTTTTCTCAGAGACAAAAAGCTTGATATCCTTGAGTGGTTGGCTGAGAAAGGAGCCATGAAAGCCTTGTACCTGCACAATTCTATCTAAACTGTGGTTTATTAGCCGCTGAAATCAAGGACAAGTTGAACATGCTTGAGACAACACAGGACTGAGAAATTGCACGTACCCTCCTCATAAGACCCCTGGCATCACTTGTTTTCCTTCTCCCCTACCCCTCTCCTTTTGCCTATAAAAACCCTAGTTCCCATTCTCACTTTGAACTGGTTTGGGGAAGATTCTCCCAATTCCTTGCTGTGTACTTGCAATAAATCACCTTCTAACTAAGGGATGCGTTTGTCCTTTGTGGCACTGGAGCAAGGCAGCCTGTGTACTGGAGATAGCTGTTCTTATGGTAACAGAGATAAGATAAAATCTATTTACCATCCTACTGCTATATTAATAAAGATCATAAACTTCACATTTAAGCAGAGGTGGTTTTGAATTGTATCATAAATAGCTACCTCAGCAATTTAAATGACAATTAAATGAGGTAATGTAAAGCCCTTAGCCTAGTGCCTGGCACTCAATATTTGGTAGTATTATTAATATGATTAATATTCAGTGTTTATTCTTTTGCCAAGTTGAGTACATTTTCTTTGATTGCTTTGTTTCCTCTGGTAATTCAGAAGGCATTTAACCTGTTTTTAAATTTAATTAGTGGTAAGTTAAAAAATTCAAATATATTTCAAACTATATAGTTATCAACATCGAGAATTAAAAAGTATCTCTTGATTCCCCAATTAATCAGTATGTGTTGACAGGTTTATTTTCTTCTCCTGCACAGTTTTCTATGATATGCTCTAGAATTTTAGATCCAGAAAATAGTTTTTAAATTATTTTTTATGTTTCTTCTGTTCTAAGAATTTTTGTGATATCTGTATTATGTCTGCATAATTAACTACAGTCCTTTAGACTTTGCTTACCCATCTTCTTAGGCTGTGTACATCTTTGACATTTCTTTTTCAGGAAGCAAATATGGGTGCTCTACTTCCTGAGTCTTTGCTTATCTGAAATGTGGCTTTCGCAAATATATGACAGCTTGAAAGGGTATAGAATTCTTGTTACAAACACATCGATATGCCTCCACTCTCTTCAAACATCTAATATGAGGATGTTGAGAAAAGAGTAAACAAGAAAAAAAGTAAGAGGCAGTGGCCCCATGCTCTGTCCGTTGTTCTGTATCTCACTACTTCCTCTTGCATCTTTTCATACCATTGTGTTACCAACTGTCATACCAACACAGTACCACTTTAGAGTAATATATCTCTCCCTGCTTCCCCTTTCCCCAAAAGCTTTGTTTCTAGCCAGAGGGAGGAAAAGAAGGCAGTGTGCCCAGAGCTCAGTGGTGTGATATAATCAGGGTTTTGGTCATATTGGATCTTGGAATGAAATTAGTTAGACTTTTAATCCAATTAATATTTTTAAAATAATTTATATGAATCTATAAAGATTGCATTGCTTAAATATATATATCTTATATGTCTACAGAAATATTTATTCGATATTCCTGAGATAAAAAGCAGAGGAATAGGTCCGATTTTGAAACCTGCATTTATTGTCCTGGAAGAATCTAAATGACAAATTTTAATTTAATTCCTGCTCTTATCTCACATTTGAAAATGAATAATGAAATGAACAATAGAAGTTTCGAGGGCTGAATGAACAATGCCCCTATGACCATTCGAGACAATTATGGATTGCGTATTTTGTAGTATCAGTTTCTTTGAAGCTTTTAATTACTGGCTGGTTCAATTACTATAGTTCTAGAGGCAACCAGTTCAATTGTTTTTGTTCCCGTGAAGGTGTCTGGGACCAAACATTATCTGGAGTCTACCCTGTTTGCTTGAGTTAACAGGTTGATTGGCAGGTGATCACATCAAATGTTCAGACAGTAAGAGACAGTAGTCCTTTTACAAGGTGTTGGTGATTGAATCATGTCCTGTTCAAGTCTTAATCTGTGGGTGTGAACCCATTTGTAAACAGGATCCTTGAAGGTGTCATTATTAGTCAAGGTGTGAACTCATTTGTGAATAGTCTCTTTGAAGATCCTATTTAGATGAGGCCAAATTGAAGCAGGTCATGCCTTAACCCATATCAGTGGAGTCCTTATAAGCAAAGGAAATTCAGGGAAGCCAGGTGTGTGCTGGGGATTCTCCATTGGTCCTCCTTTGCCTCCCTTATCCCCCACTCCAGCCATTCTCTGCCCTGCTCTGTGCTCCAGGCTTTCACTTGTGTTCAGTCAGTGGGAGGTACAAGTAGGAGTAGGGGATTGAAGGGCAGGAGAAAGAGACTGGGGTATTTATTCACCACCCCTGCCTTTAGGGCACTCTTGAAATCGCTGATTCCTTTCCTTTCTTTTGAGAAATCTGTTGACATGTATCTCTTCTAAGCCTCCAACTTTCACCAGACTCAGTAACATGATTCTTTCCCTCTGTCTTTCAGACGTAGGACTGATAAAGCTTTCTGCTTTTGCCAGTCTTTGCTGCTTTCCCCTTTCTTATTGTCTCCTTAAACCCTGAGCAGCTCAGTAAATAATCTTTTATCAAAACTCTCTGCAGCTGAACTATTTTCATTGTGCTATCTCTTTCCTGCATGAATGATACACCAGTATAATCAACCAGACAATTAAAAATAGCTTACTCTCTGTCACCTAGTATTCATGGGGCTTGTGTCTTTTCATTTTAATTTGAATAAATCTCCTCTTGAAAAAAAAAAA